>RQTK01000621.1:92930-119733 GCA_003991915.1 Elysia chlorotica | reverse complement strand
ATTATTATTATTATTATTATTATTATTATTATTATTATTATTATTATTATTATTATTAATATTATTATTATTATTATTAATATAATTATCATTATTCTTATTCTTATTCTTATTATTATTATTTCCACTCATGAAAAAGCAATAGCCTGGCAAAGTGTGCCGTTACGTGAAGTCCAAAATAGTTGTTTTATAAAAATAAAAATTGAAACTTCATGTTTCTTTGCACAAGAAGTCTACATAATTAATAAATTCATACTTTGACAGACGTCCACCTGGGTGAATCAAAGTGAAGTGATTAAAACATATATATTACTATACCAGCCATTAAAGTGAGTGAACAAAACATCACAATGAATTATTATTAACATAAATTATTATTTTTTTCATATGAAAAGTGAGTGACAAGGTGACAATACATTAGATCTACGAAAATACAACAAATGAGAGGGAGTGTGGCACAATTTTACAACATCTGAACACAGACTTATCTGTTTGCAGCTTCAAACATAATATTGGCTTTTGTTATTAGGAAAAGCTAAAAATTAACAAATGCCCATGCTGAACATCAGTGGTAAAACGTCCTGAGTTTTTTTGTACAAACTGCCACACAGAGACTTCTTTAACTCCAGGAGATGAACTGGCGCAAGTGGTGGAGTGTTGGTCTCCCAATACAGATGTAACCAGATCAAAACCCACGATTGCTATTTATTTGTCCAATTTCTTCCTCCACTGGTTGGGTCTGTGTCAGTATAATGAGACACTGTGGGGATACCATGACTCCTATCTCAGTCGATCACCATGGGAGTTTTGGTATCCCCACACTGTCATGACAATTTGTCTGACATTAGACTTGGAATCCGTCCACAATATAGCCTACATAGTACGGAGGTTGGGCATTAAGCAACCCACACACAAACATTCATACAAGCTTCGCTGGGAAAAGAAATTTAAAAAAAATCCTACCAAACCCACTTCTCTATCTATATATATAAACAAATATATAAAAAAAAAATAACCACTGCATGCAACATTTTGGATACTAATCTATTTTATTTTTCTAAATAGAAATCAAGATAAGGTTCACATGAAAAAATCAATACAATAATAAAAAAAAAAAGCATATTGATGCCCTCTACATGTACTTTATTCTATTTTTGTTTTGTTCTTTTCTCTCTCTTGTTTACATTATCACGATAAAAAAAACAACACAAAACAACTAAACAATCCAGCTATATCTAAAATTGAGGGGGAAAAAAAGGTAACACAAAAGCACATGTGATGTCTCCATACTTACAAATACATTTGTTCTGAGTAACTGTGGAACATCGCATTTGCTATAACTTCTTGCGTACATAACCACACAGTGCAAACTCACAAAATGTCAATCCCAATTAAAAAAAAAAAAAGAAGTTTTGCACGAGCTGGCTTTATGAACAGCACTTGTGAACTGAGAATAGCTAAGTATATAAATCTACTCATAAGTGCTGACGAAAGAATGTGGTCTACAATTCTTGGTATTCTCAACTGATATTCATGGAATATAAAGAGACTTTTTTTTCACTAGATTTGTCAATGTATTAACTTTAAGTACTAGAGACGTTTAATAAAGTTTTAGTTAGCTCATGGAAGACAAGAGTAATTCTAAATGGTGCAACTTGTCCTAGTCTTTAGTAGAGAAAATTAAGTGCGCAAACAGAAAGATATTTACACAAAATAACATCATGATTTTTGCTTGTTGTACAAGACTCGAGTCTTCCACCAAAGTTTGTGTGTGTTTGTGTGTAAATTTTTCTTTAGAATTTATCAAAAAGAGATAAGAATGGAGTTATGGACAAATATTGGTAAATTTTTAAAAAAGAAGTATATATATCCAGATCTAGATCTACTTACAAGCACAGGAGCGAGAAAGTGATGCACATCCGGGACATATTTATCGACAAACGGAACTTCGTTCTGGAACCAGAAATACGCAACAGCTCCTGCAAGAAAGAGACACAGATAAAATACGAGGATTATTTGTCCTCCATCAGGTTTTGAACTGACTCAAGGCATACTGTTTTGATCAAAATTTATAGTCAAAGGGAAGGTACCCAAATATTTAATGAGCAATATTTCCTATTTATACATAAATAGCTTGCAGTATGTAAATTGTAAACAAACAGAAAATCTGCCACACATATTTAATTGGCAACTCAGCATTGACAAAAAACATTCAAACCATTTGAACTTTAATGTCCAGAAATCATACCACAGGCACTATCAGCTTTGACGTATATTGTTTAAAAGAGCTACCCATTTGTGGTTATTTCCCCCATTGTTGTTTTTTTTAATCAGGTGATATTAAATGAGCTATGTTGTATATGGGTCTCAAGGTTAATTTCTGAAAGATTTACATGGAGCCATAGCCCCTGCAGGACAAAAATGAATCAGCAGTTAACACAACAAGCTATGATACCTTTGAAATATACATAACAATTGAGCCCTATATCACAACTTACAGAATTTATGACACTCGCACTACCTGCTTGTTGAAATCGCTTCCCACTAGATTTTTTCCCCCTTTGTTGTTTGTTGGTTTCTTTATGTGCATCCTCAGCAACCAGGCTATAAGACAGACTTGTCCCAATACTAGGTTCTGACATCTTTACATGCAACAACACAAAGACAGAGTCGGTTACCGGGACTTCCATCTCAACTGGCCACATTATTGTGTGTGAGAAAATAAATTTGAGAACAGTACGGAGCTGTATTACTAACCTGAGGCAGCGGTGACCAATAATTTGGAGACAAGCATCAGGAAATCACACACTTTGTCAAGGATGGCCGCCCTGTTTGATTCCGGAGAAGGCAAAAAACAAAGGTTTTCAATGTTTTAATTGACATGCTTATAAAACATATACATGAGAGAAAAAGAAAATTAGAGACTTATATACAATGGCTTGAAAACTAAACTCTATATATACTAAATGTATAAATATTCCTATATGGAGCTATAACAATCACGTCTAAAGCTAAAATGGCACAAAGCAGTCCTAATGTAGAATCTTGCACATCATAATATTCAAATATATAAAATTGGATGGTATCAATCATAATGCCAATGTTGGTTGTTTTTTTATAAAGATAAAAAGAAAAGAGATTAGCAGAGCATGCAAATAGTTGGAAAAAAAAGCAATTTTAAAACTTAAATAATGAAAAAAAAAAGGGGGATACAACAGAAAATCCTTCAATGACTTTACCTAAAAACATTTTGACTCTCAAATATTGAACAGTAATACCAAAAAAAAAGAGAACAAAACATAATAGTTAAAACATGAATTCTTTCAAACAAAGGAAAAAGAGGGGGTGGGGGGGATGAAAATTATTATAAAACATAAAATCCTTGAATGACATTACCTCAATACGTTCCTCATAACCAGCAGGAAGCCATGCTGTGCAGCGGAGCAGAAGTTCCGACCATGCACGGCAATCTGTAACACAGAGAAACACGACAATCAGGTCACGATCATTGGGAAAGATTGTGAAAGATTGGTACAGTTAGAACCCTCATAGGAAAAACCATGGTTGTATATACATTTTTCCCATGGCACCAGTTACTTTTTTTTAATCTCTTTACAGGAACTGTGTAATATAAACTTGGGATAATAAATATACTTTAAGGCTGTCCCATAGAGGTTCTGGTTAATTTTAAGCGTATTTCACTGCTCTTTATGTCAGAAGGATATTGTAATTAAGCCATATAAAACTTTGTGAATGTTCAGGTTATATTGAAACAAAGAGTCATTAATCTCAACAACAAAAATCCAGATTTTCCAATTTATCCCAATATATGAAATAATATCTTTAAAAAAAGTGGGTTCTCGATGCCAGAGGGATATTGTAATTAAACCACATAAAACTGTGTGAGGGTTAAGGTTATCTTGGACTCAGAGTCATGAAACTCTAAAAAAAAAAAAATCAAGATTTTCAAATATATCCTGGTATCTGGCAAATTATCTGAATAAAAAGAGGGCCAGAGGTATATTGTAATTAACCAAAATACAACATTGGGATGGTTAAGGTTATCTTAGACTCAGACAGTTATGAAACTCTTGATAAAAAAATCCAGATTTCTTGATTGGTCCCTTTTGATCTGCAAATCAGGTGGTCCCTAGTTCAAAACGGATGATCATTAAAAAATAAAATTGTGTAATTTTGTCTCTTACTGGTTGGGGTCAGTAAAATTGATTGGCTGAAACTGGAGTATCCCGGCACTCTCTCTGTGTGGCAGCAAGTAAAATTATCAGACTTCATTCTTGGGGGCTGCCCACAATACTGTCTATAGAGTCCTGACGTTGAATGTTAAACAACAAATTCAAAACCTTATGAACAATAGAGCTTAGCCACTCACCACAATGTAAGCATTCCTGTTGATGTAGCGCAGGAATTTCTCCAGGCACCAGAAGCAACATCTCAGACATCTAAGCAACAAACAAAAAAAAATAATAAAGTGTGTAAAAATAGTGGGTAGTGAATGTCGACAAAAGAGATATGTTATTGTGTAAGCTCCCTGATGCGTAAAAAAAAACCTCACAATAATTTGAAATAACTTTGCCTACTTGATTATGAACTTGGCGACGTCGTTCTCAGAGCCTTTCAACTTCCTGTTGAGGTACTCTAGTGCCGAGACGATCATCTGAACCAGTGCTATGATGAGAGAGCCGAATGCCAGGGATCCTGTGTGGTACCTGTCCAATTAAAAGAACAGATATGATTCAGTTGGTTGGCATCTTATCTTCCATTGTTAGCGACTAAGCTGTATTGTAGGAGAGTCCAAAGACTGCTATCCTGACAAAAGTCTCTCAGATTCAATTTAAATTGAGCATTAACTTTAGCTTGCGTATGCAAAAAATAATGACAAAAAAAACGTGACTTTCCACTCTCTGGGATATCAAATGAGCAATGAAAGAATATTGAGGTGGCTCAGCAGTAGAGTGTGCAACTTCTTTTTGAAGATAATAATAACTCTCTTGGATCTAAAGCCACAAAGGGGTTCTCCTTTGTGGTTTTAGATCCAAGAGAGTGTTATTAAGAAACTTATAAACGAGGGGGCATGCTGAGATGTCCCGTTTTTGTCCCATGTTCACTAGTCTCACAGACTCAATTATAACTTGAGTATTTTAACCAGCAAAAGTGGACAATATTGACCACAAATGTGCATGTTGCCACTCTATGGGACAGAAAGTCACCAGACAAGGGAGATCATCCGACCTACCTGAGAGACCTCCAGAATGAGGAGATAAGAGGGCAGGCTGGAATGTCCCTCGACTTATCTCAGACCCATAGGTTTCCCTCAATATTTATACTTTTTACTATATATATATACATAATAGAGTGTGCGATTTCTTTTTGGGACGTTTGGGGTATGATCCTGGAGGAGGTAGCCTTAGGGACAACATCCACCTACCTGAGACACCTCCAGAAAGAGGAGACGAGTGGGAATGCTGGGATGTCCCTGGACTTGTCCCAGGCCCAGTAGTACGAGGCGAACGCTCCGGCCAGAGACATCTCCTCCAGGGCGATGACAAAGTTCATCAGCCAGAAAAACATGAACACCATCCAGATCAGCATCGCCGTCTTGTACCTGGCGGGAGCACGGAGGGACACAAGTGAAAGAAAAAATGTCCATATTTAGGTACCGAATGGTCTTAATCTTAAAGAGGAACAATGCCTAGCCTATAAAAGAGAAGAGTGTCAATGAAAGAGCAGTTGCAGTTGCAGTGGTTGAGTTGGTTTAACGTCTAACATCAGCAATATGTAGGCTATATTGTGGACGGGTCCTAGTCTGACGTGTGACAGTTTTATGTGCTGCCACACACAAGAGAGGGTGGGGATACCACGAGACCTGTCTCAGCCGGTCACATTATAGACTGGGGTAGAACATCGCCTTACAACACAAAAGGTCCAGATTCGAGCCCTGACTATTTCGCTCCCTACTGGTTGGGTCGGTGTCAGTATAATGTGACCAATCCGACAAGTAGGGAGCGAAATCGCCAGGACTCACGCCCCCGACCTCCTGCGTCGGAAGCCGATGTTCTACCCCAAGGCTACCCCACCTCCCGAGACAAAAGTTAATGGATTAAAATAATAAGTAACTTTAAATAAAAAGTAGTGGGAGGCCAAGTTCATCAGCCTTAAGTGATCTAGATCAAATGTTAATTATAAAATATTTATCTTGATAATATTTTTTTTTTAGATGTTAGTCATCATCTCAAGCATTAAAGGTTCTAAATAATGGGAATTCAATACAGAATAATAATGGCTATCATTGCATTCAATCCTATGCAGGGTATAGATAAAAAAAAACAACAGTAGAGAGCACCATCCATTCTTTTTTTATGTAGAGTTAGGGCTGTAAGTACAATATCCTGGTAGCTTACAACTCGTTGAAAGCATTATTTCAATATCTCGCAACAACTGGTAAGCTTACCACGTTGTTGTTACAATCCTGGATCATGACATTTTTTAAAAACCATTTGCTCTGGTAAAGTCTTAAGATAAGGCTTTGGTTATTGGGAACAAACATAGCATAGACCGAGTAGACCTTGACAATACTTTTTAAAATTATGTTCTCTAGTTAGATCTTAAAATAAGGCTTTAGATGAAAAAAAAAACAAACAAAAAACAACAACCCATAAACCAAACACATTGTTAGGAGGTCATTACAATATTTTCGAAGTTATGTTCCTAGTTAGGTTTTGAAGTTTCGAGTCTTTGTTTATTGGGAAACATACATAACCCAAATAGATTTTTTAAACTCACGTGTCACCTCCATACTTGACAAAGCCACACAGTTCACTGAAAGTTGAATTTCCCTGGGAAAACAAATTAGTATACAATGTATAAAAAATTAAAATGTATGGGCATCTGTTGCTACAGATATCAATGCCATTATACTTGACAATATCACACAGTTCACTGAAAGTTTCTCTGGGGAAACAAATCAGTATACAATGTATGAAAAATTTAAATTTGTGGGCATCTGTTGCTAAACATATCAATGTCATCATACTTGACAATATCACACAGTTCACTGAAAGTTGAACATTTCTGCAAAAACAAAGCAATGGACAATGTATGAAAATTGAAATTGAAAAGGAGTATGTAACATATCAATGTCTCCATACTTGACAAAAGCACACAGTTCACTGAAAGTTGAATTTTCCCAGAAAAACAAATCATACCCTTTTATTAATCTTAACCCATGGCATGATTTGAGGCCTATTCCTTGTGTGCGCACTATTTTGGGGAAATTTTCATAATTCTTAAAAAGTAAAAGCTTTAATATTCATTATTTTGAAATGGAAGGTGTGCAGATAAATACAAAGAGGTGCTAGCACAAGAGTAAATCAGTGCACACAGCATCCATTTTTCAAATTCACACTCTAAGTTTAGAAAATTTCAAACCAGTATAAATGGTAATAACCCAAACCATTAAGACAGCGGGACGGGCGGATCAAAGATGACCCTAAGCATTTATCTGTTCAAATTTAAATTAAAATTCTTACAATGGAGGTTTTTTTGTAGAAGTTTAACATTTTTCTAATTTAAAATTGTATTAATATGTCACAGATCCATTTTCACTATTTAAAATGTTGAGACGGATACAGAGCCCACAATGTGCAGACAAGGGTACAAAACTAGATGTGTACAAGGTTTAAAAACATTATTTATGCACCTCTTTTATTTACAAAAAAAAAGAATTGTGTTATGTGGTAACAAAGTTCTTTTTTTCTTTCCAAAGATCAATAGGAAGACAATGGTTCACTGACTGCATCACTAACCTCTGGATTGCAAGGTACCCGGTCGAAAAGCTCCAAAATGTCACTGGTGCCATTCATGTATTGTTTCTCGCCCATAGACACAATGTAGCTTAGATTATCTTAAGGAAAACTTGCAGGTCATATAGATTGTTCATGCATATTAAAAAAAAATTATTTGAAATTTTTTACATTATAAAGTTTTTGAAGGGTCTAATTATCAACAATACAATAATTGTTCATCAATATAAACGTTATGAAAATCTTCACAATATAGACTGTGAAGGGGCTAATCTAATGTTTCCATGTCATAAAGATTATGCTTGCATAACACATTAAATGAAACTTTTCAGAATATAGATTTTTTGAATGGACAAAATAACAAACATTAATTTGCTTGAAATTATAGATTATTCTTGCATATTGAAATAATTTATATGAAACTTTTGACAATATATAGATTTCTTTGAAGGTTCACAGTAACAAACATTTGCTTTTCATATGGACTATTCATGCATATTAAAACTATAATAACTATTATGGGACTTTTCACAATATTGACTTTTAAACGAGTCAAATTAACAAATGAGGTCCGCACTTGAAATACTATACAATAACTATACAAGCCCTGCTGTAATAGATGCCATCTATATAAATCAAGGTAGGTTTAAGGGTTGCCATACATTTTAACCTCTTTGTGACCCAAGATATCACATCGGTTAACCACTATTTTACAGCAACTTATATTGAGATGGTGCGACCATAAAGAATGATATATTTAAGCTAGCGCATCCTGAAAAGGTAAGGGCCTTTATCTCACCAACAAGATCTACACCTGAGTACATTTTTTTTTTCAAAATCAGCTAATCATCTAAAAATTGCTCCAAAATATAAATAGGTAGCCTATGTAAGTCAATTTATACATCTGCCCATACATAAAATTTCAAGCCTGTACATCAGATAATTGTAAAAATATAATCTCTCGAATTTTCCCTCGAAAGTATCCCCTTGCACAGCGCAATTCCTGCAGATAAGATGTCAATGCTGAATGAGCTACGTTAGATTCAGGTTAGCTTGGGATACAGAGTTGAATATCCTTGATAAAAGTAACACAGAAAGGAAGGCTCTTATCCTCCTGCTACTCTACATTTTGATTCTTTTCATATTTTTTCCCATAAAGTTTGATTTTTATACATACTTGTTCATAATTATAGGGTTTTTTACTGCGTGACATTTACGGGTTAATTATTTAAAGTATATTTGTTCCTATAAGGTTACTGTTAGGAAGTATTGTGTTATGATTTATGATTGGTTCTCTGTCTGTGTTGTAAACAAGTACTCGCCCATAAAAGCGGCAGTACTCACGTAGTCGCGCTCTCTTGTCCCTGTGTCGTCGGTGTGTGGCGGAGCGGTTTGTGAGTTGGGTATCAGTCCAGGTATGTTTGAGTTGTGTCGTGTATTTTTCGTATTTAAATATGCATTTAATGTCATTCTTTCTAATTAATAAACCTTTTTTTAATGCAGTCAATGTGTTTGTTTGTTCATTTGTTCTCCGTTGAGCTATGTCCTAACATTTGGAGGGGACACTTAAATAAAGCATAGTTAGTTGATAATAATTGCATATTTTTTTTTCTCTCTCTTCACCATTGTTTAATTGTACTTCTATTTGTTTTTCATAATTTTCATGGACATCCTCTTGTTTGAGACTGAATTAATAATGGACACAGTGACTGAGTGAGCACGAGAAGTTAAGGAAAGTTTACACACCGGTGGTATGCACTTAATACACATTTTAATGGATATAAAGTAAGTGGCTTTAAGTTTCGGTTGTGGACCAATATTGTTTTAAAATTTTCTGTGTTGTTTTTAATGTTCGTTTTGTGAGTACTGTATTTGTTTAGTATGACAGTGCGTGACTGGCTTTTTAGCTTGCTCATCCACATTTTTTATTGAGTGAACTGCTGCTCGGAGAAGAGTGTTCCTATCCAATTTTTAAAATTGGTGTGTAAATTTGGGAACCTTTTTACTCATTGTAAATGTGAATGTCATCCGTGATTAATAGTTTTCGATATTTATTTTTCTCCTCCTGCATGTAAGATTGTATAACTGACTGGTTTCGTATTTGCTTTTCTTTTCTCTTTCTATCAATTTCTTTCTTTCATTTTTGGTTTTAGCTAGCGGTTCATATACAATAATTTAAGTAAAACGTTTTATGGTATGGTAACCAAGTTTCTGTCCATTTTTTTTTTTGAAATGGTGAGATAAATAGGAAACCGTTTTACTTATTTAGGTATAACCGTATAAACTTGTCTTAGGTTTAGAAATAAATTAAATTACTATACGTTTTTGCATTGTCATTGTATATCGTCATTTGTTAATAAAAAACGTTAATTTAACAGATAACTTAAATGAAGCTTAGAGTGTTTTCATTAACACAAAAGCAGAACAAATTGTTCTTCTCCAAATACATTTTTTAAAATAATTATGCCTACATTTGCTCACTTGAAATGCTGATGGCAACAAGATGGTACATAAACTGAAATTAATCTTCTGAGGGGAACATTAAAAGAAATAATATATTATGAAAATGAACCTGAAATTGATGAATATGGTACTTAAACACTGAGTTTATGTTTTTTAAAAAAACTCTCTTTCTCTCTCTCTCTCCCTCTCCCTCTCTCTCTCTCTCTCTCTCTCTCTTTCTCTCTCTCTCACACACACACTTAAACAAGATGTCAGATAATAAAGGAGGTGATTAGCTATAAAAACTTAAAACTGAAGGATATAATTTACTTTTTAATTTTATTTTATTTAAACTTGCAAGTAAAGTGTAACTATCAAAGAAACAATAGGAAAATCTTTATGTACAAATTAAAAAAAAAATGTAAACAAGAAATCCAATCAAGAATAAGAACAGCAGCAAAAAAATGCACAAAAATATACTAGCTGGCATCCTATTCATAAAAAAAAATATTCCTTTGCCTACTCTGCACTCTTAGTGTTCCCCATTACATTATAAAGGCACAATGCAAATTGTTGGTTTAAAGGCACTTAACTTCGTTTGAAAAAAATAGAGCAATAACTTTTGGTTAGTTCTGTATGCAAATATAACACCTAGAAAACAGAACATTCTTAAAAGAATAGATCAGGATTAATGCCACAGGAGAAAAAAACAACAAACAAAAACAAAGCAGTTGATATTGCATATCGAGAGAGAAGATAAATACACGCCAAGCAAATCATGGTGTTTCCCATGATAGCAAGGCTCTGACCAGATTTCACTGCAGCAATTTTAGCCAGGTACCTGTGGCACCATGGAAATGGAATCCCATAATTATCTCAGAAGGCTATTTCCAAGTTTTCAGATTAATTTTTTTAGGTAAAGAAAAATATTTTATATAAACACATATTTACATAATACGATTTTGTTTGTACAATAGAGGTTGACAAAAAAATCAAAAGGTAAGTTAAGGCACAGTGCATGAAATATAGAATATGGGAAGCAAATGGAATGTACATGATTTATTTTCTCTTATAATTTAAGGCCATTTCTAACAACACTTGCAATGTACTTAAGAAGCCAAAACAAGCATTTCAAGTAAGGCATCTGAATGTTGGCATTAAAGGGCGCAAATCTATTTTACAGCTTGGAAGACAATAGATTTAGTGCATTTTTGTCTTGTTAAAGGAAGACAAATTGATATGGTAAAAGGTAAGGCCTACACGTTAAAAGGCACAGTAGTTTATAAAGTAGGAAAAGTTAGTTTTAATATATTTATTTACAGCAAGGGAAAACAAATTAACTTGAAAGATATGCCAAATACCATGTTAATGAAATGAAAAGGTGCAGAAATATAGAGCAACACCATCATGTATTGTACAAGTATTAAAACAGATTTTAATATTTTATCCATTGTTCTATAAAAACAACAGAAAATTGAGATAAATATTGTTCGCCCTTAGTATTAACATAAAAAAAAACTGTTTTCATTGAATATCGAGGTCCATTATTGATAATCAGTTATAAAAAATCAAAATGTGAATGAAAGAAAGAAAATAAGTGCACCAAAATATCCATTAAGTTATGTACATGTTTCCAAGCAGTTTCACCACTGTATATTTAACTCTGTATGAGGAAGATTCAAGACATCAATAAAGGACATGAAGTATAGTTTTACATTTTGTTGCTTATAATTACATTGTCATCTTTTCGAGATTTTACATTAAAAATCATTCTCAGAAATATAATTATGTACATTGCAGTATTCAAATTGATTTTACTGACTAGTTCACAGCTTCATATGATGAGGATTAAAGTTTTTTTGGAACTTCTTAAAACCACACATAATATGAGAAACAATCATATACATAGTCTAACAATTGAAAAAGTTTGGTTGTAGGTGTAAAATTTAATTTTATGACTGGAATACATTTAAAGGTGAGATGGTGATATTTAGGAATAAGATGAAAAGAGCGTATACAAAAAACTCTGGAGGATTGATATGATTCTGTTAAGATGTGCTTCAACTAAGCTTATGCTGGTGCCTGATATTTGATATTGCTTGTTGATGTCCAAGCTGAGGGCCAACTCAGAAGTCTTTATTGATTAACTGTTGTTATTGATTTGATGCTACTGATTGTGTCGTTAAAATTTATCTTGGGAATTTTAACTTAGGTGGGGGGTAGTGTTAGGAAGTATTGTGTTATGATTTATGATTGGTTCTCTGTCTGTGTTGTAAACAAGTACTCGCCCATAAAAGCGGCAGTACTCACGTAGTCGCCCTCTCTTGTCCCTGTGTCGTCGGTGTGTGGCGGAGCGGTTTGTGAGTTGGGTATCAGTCCAGGTATGTTTGAGTTGTGTCGTGTATTTTTCGTATTTAAATATGCATTTAATGTCATTCTTTCTAATTAATAAACCTTTTTTTAATGCAGTCAATGTGTTTGTTTGTTCATTTGTTCTCCGTTGAGCTATGTCCTAACAGTTACTTAGTGTATGACTTTTAAAGCGCTTTAAGATTTTTATTTAAAATGGGATGCTATTATTATTATTATTATTATTATTATTATTATTATTATTATTGTTATTGTTATTATTATTGTTATTATTATTATTATTATTATTATTATTATTATTATCATTATTACTATTACTATTACTATTATCACTACTTATATTATTATCATTATTATCTTAGCACAAGCTAAAAGGATACACCATGCTCGTTATGCTGTAAACAATGACCAGGAGCTGCAAGAGGAACGGGACCAGGGGCCACAGCAAGACGCACCACATGTGGCTCACAGCCCTGGAAGTGAACAGGGGAATACACAATGTAACACATAATAGCAAAAAACTTTAGAGGAGTCGCAAAATGCATAGCTTTTGAAATATATGGAAAAAAAATAACCCACTAATGGAGTATATGTACTGTAGGCAGGTGAAAGAGGGGATGGTAGCAAGATAGTTGCGTTGACCCAGATGCTTAGCTCCAACTCCAGCACTTTATTCTCTGTACATTGTGGACGGCTCCACACTAACGTCTTACAAGAAGAATGCGAGGATACCATGACTCTTGTCTTATTCGCTCACATTATACTGACACCGACTTAACCAGTAGGGGAAGAATTCGGGCAAATAAATTTTTGACTGATCGTGAGTTTGGGAGACCAACGCTCTACCACTTTTACCAGTTGGCCCTTCCTAGATCCAATCGAGGCTGCCAACGCTTTCAGGGTTAAAAGAAGCAACAAAAAGCCCCACTGTCTTCAAAATGAGTTGACTAAACCACACAGCACACAAAGAAACTTACACGCTTGCCTCAGCAATGATGTTTGTAGCCAGTATGATGCGAGAGCACAGTCCGAGGATGATCAGGACGAAAATCAGGAGGATGGCCCCAGCAGTGCAGCCTGCGAGTTAGAGAGCAAGCATGGATATACCCTGGGTGTAGAGGCAATGTATCGTAACTGTCTTTTTTGAGACTTTGCACTTACAACAATATGCCTCTAGACCCACAATATGATACTATCATTAAGCTTACATAAGTTGGTTTTTTAGAGAGTCAATGCAATTTCAATGTTTTGGTTTGGTTTTGTTGGTTTCATATTCAGCAACTAGGCTGGGCTAAACCCATCAGTTAAGGTATAGGGAGGTGGCTCAACAGTAGTCAGTGCAGCTTCTTAGTAGCAGGTTCTGGTTTCAATCAGCAGTGACTAGGCAAGGCTATATTGTGGACAGACCAAAAGACTAATGTCTGACAATTTTACCTAAAGCAACACAGACACTGAATGCTGATAGCCTCAGCCAGACATATTATACAGACATTAATCCAGCCAATAGTGGCATTGAAATAGAAAGCATAGAAGCCCAGTGTTCTCCCACGTAAGCAACCTTATTCCAAGGCAAATATTGATAAAGTACTATACAAAAAATTACACAGGTTCCTTTTTGAGAGCTAATGTAAAATTTCAATGTCATTTGTGATTAAAACTAACAAATACAAAGTAATTTTATCATCTGTATCAGTATATTTTCTTGTGATTATATTGAAAAGATCCTAAATTCCATATGGAATTAATACAGTTTTTCGCATTCTGTATGAAAATAATACATTTACAGTGATATTAAACAGAGAAACATATACTTTTACTAATAACAAAAGCAATACTGCAGTAACAGTGACAAGAATAACAACAATATAATAATACTAATGATAATGATAATAATAATAATAATAATAATAAGAAGAAGAAGAAGAAGAAGAAGAAGAAGAAGAAGAAGAAGAAGAAGAAGAAGAAGAAGAAGAAGAAGAAGAAGAAGAAGAAGAAGAAGAAGAAGAAGAAGAAGAAGAAGAAGAAGAAGAAGAAGAAGAAGAAGAAGAATTCATAATAATAACATTGATTATTCTAAAATTATGATAATATAATTAAATAAAAGTTCCTATATAAAAAATATTAAAAAAATAAATGCAGTAATGCAACAGCAAGAACAATGATAATGATGTTGCTGATTAAAAAAAATTGTTAAAATAAAATCCTAATGCATTGCTAGTTAAACCTTTTTATTACTACCAAAAGTCCCTCCAACAAAGCATCAACAACAACAAACAAAGAAAAAGAAACGCCAAAGACAAGCTAATGCATTGCTATTTTTAATTTTATCTTTTAATATATTCCTTGAAAATACCCAAAACAAAACAAAAAATTTACCAAAGACGAGCCAGGTGCGCTCCAGGGACAGGACGTAGTCTAGCTCGAAAGTGAAGGTTTCTGGGAGTTTGTACTCCTCCGTGACGTTCATATCCCTCACCTGAACGTATTTGTAGAAGCTGAAGCCCGTCGCTGTGGAAAACAGTCATGAAAGCATTTTCTCTTCAATCGTGCGATTTAACCTAGGGCCTCCTGAATAGAAGTCCAGCACTCTACTGCTTAACCCTCAAAATGGCCTGGGACACTGCTGCAGCCATTAAATGATATATTCAACGTAAGCAGTATAAGTATCTTTTAAAATTTCTAACTTCAGCTTGAGAAGGGTGGGCTAAAATTTTTGGCGAAATGGAATTTACAGTGCAAATCCCCCCAACAAATTCTGGATTATAAAAAGAATTACGCCAGCTACCCCACTTCCTACTTAGAGAACTTACGAAAGCCAAACAGACAGATGAAGAGGGTTTAGTATGCCATATAACACGTAGAACTATGTTCTCACCATGTACAAAACCTTTATTAAGATAAAATAACAAAAATGAACAGATTTGAGCAGAGGATTCAGTATCTCTTGTCTTGGACTACATCTAGTCGGTGAGTGTGTCAGTTATAAGTCTCAATCCGCTGTATGTCAACCAGTGACAGTCTAAACAGTTATGGATATTAGAGTCAATAAGAGGACTTCACTGTAGTCGCCTAAAGGATGATGCTGAGCTAGATGGTAATGTAGGTCACCTAGCGGGGCCAAAAAAGCGTGGGATAAAGTCATGGACCTTCCAAAAAAAAGTCCAGAAGGGTGTACTAATATTATTTTCAAGAAAATCAAATTTACACCGCAAAATCCCTCCCCAAATTAAAATTGAAGTTAGGCCAATTTGCCCTCCCACTTGGTGAACTTACCAAAGCCAAACAGGCAGATGAAGAGAATGATGCTGAGCCAGACCGCAATGTGGGTCACCCAGCGCAGAAGGACGATCCAAATCATGGCAAGAATTACGGCGACGAATAGACACCTTGGGGAGGGGGAAAGGTAAGGAAAGCATAAAATACATTACCAGAAATATTAAGTTATCAGGATGCCTGGACCTATATTTTTCCATGTTTTTCAAGCATAGCTTTCAATAACTATATACATGTGAAATGATGTATTCTGTATCTAAAACCAATGTGCGATGAAAAAAAGAAAATTCAATAGGTTAATTAGGTTTCAATATGGGTGCCGATGGCAGAAAATGGTGATATTACTTAAAATATTGTAACTCTAAAACTCAAAAGAATATTTCGTTGCAACTTTCAGGAAATGTTCCTCTGTACCAAGAACATGTCCTAAACCTCAAAAAGTAGACATTTTAGCAAAAATACGATTTATGTAGATTTTCTTCTGTCAGTGAGAAAAACATCAACTTTATTATATGAGCAAGCATTTTCTGTGTTAGTCAATTTTGAACACATTGCTTACTTTTTAAGTTTAGGACACGCAGCAATATCTCGAAAATATATATGCCAAATTTCAAGTGGATTTTGATTACAACTACAATTCGACAGTTGTCAAGTAGGTGCGAAATGGACAATGGACGAAAACAACGAGACTTTTATTTCGATACAGAAGACAAGAACTAAAACTAAATGCTACTCTATTGGCCTCCATGATTGTATACAGCTTTATCCTCTAAAGAGGCCATTTATTTCTTGTAAATATTATTGAAAAAATAGGGCAGCCACCATTGTTAGCAAACTGTTTCCATGGACCCTAAAAATTGATTTGGGTATGCTAAAGCCTTTCTATTTCAAAATTGAGGCTACGTATTGGCATTTTTTCACTTGTATGATGCTTAGAACAGAAAATGGGTGTGATCTTCAATTATTTTTCTTGAATTCATGGCATCCTTATACCTTAATGTATTTCACCAATTCAATCCAAATTTTGTCCCCACTATTACTTTTCTTGACATCTCTTTTGTAACTAATGAAGTATGAAGGAATTTAAATCCTTCTTTTTTTAAGTCATCCCTACAAACGTTAAATTTACATGATAAGGATTTATTTTAAAAAATATTACCAGAAATGTTTAAATTAATCTTATTCACCAATGCCATCCAAATAGGGCAGCCCTATTAGTTATAACTTTTCCTGATGTCTATTTTGTGATGGAGTCTGAACTAATTTGACTAATTTCTTTTTGTGTTTTGAGATCACTACATAAGTTTATTTTACCTAAGGACTTTTTTTCTATAAATAAATAGAGAGTTTACAAAAGACACTGACTATTATAAACACAGTGGTGCCAACAGTATCAATATTTTTTACTGAACATTTGTGAGTTAAGCTGTGTAGCATAGTGTGTAGTATAGTGATTCATAAAATATAACCCTTTGATAGTCCTTTACTGAATTCTGAGCTCTAAGTTTTTTCTTGTACGGAAAATATGTAAATTTCAGGAAAACTGGCATCACTGTCTAAATTCTAACAAGACAAGGAGAAGTTTACATCTAAATTTCATCTGAAAATCATATTTATTACTTACGCGATAATAATATGCCAGCTTTTGATAACGTCGTTGAACAACAGCTCTGCAACACCCTTCAGTTTGAAGAACTTGAGCAACTTACTGGAGAAGTACAAGCAAATTTTCCCAGCATTAACAAAGTTATATAAAAACGACTTTGGAAGAATTAATCAAATTTTAGGATGGTGCGGTAGCCCTGGGGTATAGCATTGGCTTCAGACCATAGGGCCTACACTTTTAGCCCCTCTCTGGCAGTCTCATTATTTTCCGCAGGTAAGGTCTGTGTCAGTATTATGTGATCGATCTTAGTCCACAAAGACACAGCAGCAAATTTTATTTTCAAGAAAGTCAAATAAAAACTACATGTAACTGAAGCACACTCAAATTTCATTCTGAATAATAAGCTAAAATGGAAGCGTAGTAAAAATTAATTATCAATACCACCATTGAATAAAACTATGTCAAAGCTTTTCTAAACGAACAGGTGAATCTTATTGCCATTGACAAAGCTATGTAAAAACTTTCCCAGTAGCAAAACAAAAGTGTTCGTCTAATTGGCAAAGTAATAAAAAGGTATTGTAATAATGTATTTAAAAATTTTTTTTTTAATTATGTAAAAAAATATTCTGTATGTGGTATCAAAATTTCTCTCTAATTTTAATTGACAAAGCTATGTCAAAATCATTCTTTAGGCACATTTAACCCGTCTAAACTAGCTCTTGCCCAAAGTCGACACAAGCCCAAGATATTTTCTTTAAGGAGATTGAAAACTCTTTTGCCTTGCTCCATTGTCCTCAGGGATGCGTAAGGCAAAACAAACATCGTCTCAAGTTTTGCCTTACGCATCCCTGAGGACAATAGAGCTAGGCAAAAGAGTTTTTAATCTCCTTAAAGACAATAACTTGGGCTTGAATTGACTTTGGGCAAGAGCTAGTTTAAACCATTAAACAAGCATACAGAAAAATAAAATAGGACTATCAAAATGGTTAATGACTGATATTTTGAAAGTTGGGTGAAACCATTACACATCAAAACCAACAGAAAATATTAATAGGATGGCTGAGAAGTAGAGATATGTCTACTTTGATGACAATACCTTGGACCAGGAATATTTTTTGTTTACTCTAAGCAAGAGCAGTTGATATTTATAGAGTTGGATTAACTATCACATATGACAAATACAGAAAATTTAAACAAGACAGCTGAGAAACAGACTGGTGTCTCGTCAAAAACAGTAACATTTTGTTGACTTTAGATAAAATTAGCTTGATAGTTTTGATGCTACAAACTCCATCCCCCCCACCCCCTCTCTCTCGAGTGAGACCCTTACATGGTTCCCTCCTTGATATCCCTAACAGTGACGACCTCCCCATTGGCTCGCTGCAGGGTGTTGTTGCCGCTGTCGTCAACGACCGACTTGGTTACATCCAGGATGTCGTAGAATATTCTAGGGATACACCGTCCCAGAACTGTCATGGGGAAAAGCAAATACAGAAAAAAAATCATTTATTTTATCGTTACACAAAACAAAGTTTTTTTTCTAGAAAAAAATTCTTTTTGAATTGATTCTAGGCAGGAAATACAATAAGTACCCATAAAAGGCACCCCAAGCAAATAATTGTCTATATCTGCTTGATGTTACAGAGGCCTTAAGGCAATAAGTCTCTCCATTTCACTAAACTTAACCAAGAAATAACGTTTTAAGCAATTTTCTTTGGGAAAACCACCATTTAATTAGTGAATATATCATGAAAATTACAAGAGTAAGATATAAACTGGAACGATAAAAAACTTTTAGTGAAACGCTGAAATCACAGATAACAGTTACCTTTATATATATATATATATATATATATATATATATATATATATTTAAGTTACAAAGTGACTCAGCCCTGCCAAACATCAGTAAAGTTACCATAGTGTATCAGAAACAAGTGAGAATACAGACTCTTATAGTTATTTAAAAGTGTGTAGGGAAGATCAAAAGCACTTAAAGAGGTTAAAAATTTTAATTCTATAGTCTCTAAAACAAGAGATAAACATTTTAAATTTGAAAACACAAAAAGGTCAATAAAGAGTAGTTTCTTCAATATTTTGAGGGTTCTGGCCCCAAACTTATATCAGAGACTTGTTCATGTTTCACCCTGGTTGAATCACATATCATTATGTCAGCATTGAGTTCAGGAGGCAAGAAACTTACTGGGCTTTGAATCTAAATAGTAGGAGGCGCAGAGATTTTTCTTCACCAGCTCGTCTGTACTCATCTGAAAGAAACATTTTAAACAAGAAAAAAGTTAAGTTAAGTTATATCAATATTAAGATAAAGTCATAGAATGGATAGCTGAGGGTCTTAAAGTGAAGTGCAGAGAAAACTAATGGCAACCTACCCCACAAATTTAATGCTGTCGTGAAACCATTAAATCACAGGTTACAGTGACTTCTTATATATATTTAACTTACAACGTAACTCAGCCCTGCCAAACATGTGTGACGCAACCACAGTGAATCAGAATACAATCAGGACCCTAACTCTCAACACTCTTTCAATGAGTATGGGAAAAACTTTATGTGCACTCAACATGGGGAATTTCCCTTTGAGTTTTTATGTATTCCTCATATAAATATTAAAATATGAAGCCAGCAGAAACGCCATGGCATACGGACAAGGGTACAGAACACAGTAAACTTTTTCTCATCAAATGGTTCAACAATTTTTCCTTGTGTGCATTCTAGTTCTCAAAACTTATGAAAGGTAAAAGCTTTGGTATTAGTATTAAACGTTTTACGCTTTTGAGAAATATGCAATCAACAGTGTGGTCTATAACAAATTTAGTGCTACTTCTTAATTAAATGATTCTTTAATTTTACAACCATGCTGCCAATCTCTACAGCAATTACTTTGACAATTCTTGTGTTCATATAGAACCTTTTCATGCTATCATCTTTAATTTTACAACAATGAAAAAAAAATGCAGCTGGAAACATTTAAATTTTGCGCTACAAAATGTACATTGTGATATGTAGGCTAAAGATCTCACCTCCTTGTATGGCGACTGATCGAGGTTCACTTTGTTCACACAGATCAGGTCAGATCGACTGGCCATCAAATTGAATGTAGAACTCCTCCAAGTCTCTGAGTATGTAAGGAACTTTTTCTCTTTCTCTGTCTCCATCCAGGGACAAGCCAAACCTTTTCTTTTTCGACCTGATCACCTGCGCTAAGCTGGGACCGGCTGTGGTCACTGGGTGTCCAACCCCACAGGTCAGTGTGGCAGATAAGATAAGATGGAGATGGAGATGAATGCAATAGCTCATCATCACTTCTTCCACCACCTCGCTTATTGCGTGTGCAAAATCACGTTCTTGTATAAATGACTGCTTTTTTCGTTTTGTAAGAATATTATTATTTTCCATGTTCTATGTCATGTTCTTTTTTTTTTTAATTGAATTTTAATGTGTAAAAAGTGCCGTGAGATGAGTTTGTTTTTTTATATGACGCTCTATAAATTATCTATATTATTATATTATTATTATTATTATTACTATTATTATTACTTTTATTATTATTATTATTGTTGTTGTTGTTGTTGTTGTTGTTGTTGTTGTTGTTAATGATTATCGAAATATATATTGTAAAAATGTTTTTAATATTGGTTATTACCTTCCATTATTTCGATAACTACTATCTACATAAAAAGTTAAAATGACGCTAACAGTGATGTTGTGTAATCTTTCCTCTAGGTGTGCGTGAAGGAATGTCCATCCGAGAACCTGCCCTCTTCTTCGTGGCTCTAGTGATAAGAGTGACAGTTAAGAGAGCACTAGACTGAACAACAAAAATATACAGTCATACAAACATAATCATTTAAACTGCAATTTCGACATAGAAATATTCTGCCTAGATGCCTGTGAAATTTGAAAAATTTTTTGAAAACATGGTGCTGTAGTAAAATCTTTATAAATTCTCAAATCAAGAAAGGGATCATAGATTTTTACTTCAGTCACAATAAGCATATGTCCTTCATTTTGAAAAAATTGATGATGGTTGAAAAATAGTGTTTAACCAGTTGAGTGCTCCGGTAAATTTAAAAGAAATGATGCACCCATAGAGCATAGCTGTCTATGAATTTTGATTATCTTTTTAGCAAAACTCCAATGAATTATGTTCTATGCTCTATGGGTGCATCATTTCTTTTAAATTTACCGGAGCACTCAACTGGTTAAACACTATTTTTCAACCATCATCAATTTTTTCAAAATGAAGGACATATGCTTATTGTGACTGAAGTAAAAATCTATGATCCCTTTCTTGATTTGAGAATTTATAAACATTTTACTACAGCACCATGTTTTCAAAAAATTTTTCAAATTTCACAGGCATCTAGGCAGAATATTTCTATGTCGAAATTGCAGTTTAAATGATTATGTTTGTATGACTGTATATTTTTGTTGTTCAGTCTAGTGCTCTCTTAACTGTCACTCTTATCACTAGAGCCACGAAGAAGAGGGCAGCAGTTCATAATAGCTAAGTTCAGGAGGAGTTGGCAAGGTAAGGTCCCAGAGGAAGCAGGATAATGACTGTACTTAGCTTACTTGTGTGTCCCAAGTCATCATAGAGGCAGTATTAGTGTTTTGGTTAGTATGACTGTATTTAGCTTACTTGTGAGCTCCGAGTCGTCATAGAGGCAGTATTAGTGTTTTGGTTAGTATGACTGTATTTAACTTACTTGTGCGCCCCAAGTCATCATAGAGGCAGTATTAGTGTTTTGGTTAGTATGACTGTATTTAGCTTACTTGTGTGTCCGAGTTGTCATAGAGGCAGTTAGAGTGTTTTGGTTAGTATGACTGTATTTAGCTTATTTGTGTGTCAGAGTCGTCATAGAGGCAGTATTAGTGTTTTGGTTAGTATGACTGTATTTAGCTTACTTGTGTGCCCCAAGTCGTCATAGTGCAGTATTAGTGTTTTGGTTAGTATGACTGTATTTAGCTTACTTGTGTGTCCGAGTCGTCATAGAGGCAGCATTAGTGTTTTGGTTAGTATGTGTATGACTATTTAGCTTACTTGTGTGTCCGAGTCGTCATAGAGGCAGCATTAGTGTTTTGGTTAGTATGTGTATGACTATTTAGCTTACTTGTGGGCTCCGAGACCACAAATATCCCCATGAGAATCTGTCGGGTTAACCAGTCTGGAGGGATCTCCATGGACATAGCCTGTGATAGAAATCAAATAGATAGAATTGTAAGTACAACTTTGTAGTAAGCTTAAGACATAAATATAAGAAGGCTTACAAGATGCTGTAAGCTACTAAGCTGTCATACTTACAAATACATAACATGATAACTGCAACTTGAAAAAAGGCAAATTTTACTGGAAGACATAAGTCACATTCAACAAACAGAAGTATTATAGTGTCTTTTCGTTGCATATATTTTCTGTTTTGTATGTTTTATGAGGACTAGAAAAGTAGAATGGTCAAACTGTTAAGCATTACTTACTTTCTAGAAGGGATTTTACATTCTTTTTTTAGTGTCCAATTTTTTTTTATTTTCAAATTTTTAATGTCTTAAATTTATCAACATCTCAGATATCTCAATAAAGTTCTATAAGGCAAAGGGACCCCAGGGAGGGATATCTAAAACTTGATCAGTCATTAGATATGATTAGTCTTTCGCTGACCCAACCATCATTTTGAGAAAAAAAATTTGCCGGCTAGACTTAAAATTTGGACCTCCTGTGCTATAATATAAGCCAGTGTTCCAACCCTTAGTTTTAACTTTTACATAATTTACTTAAACTTTTACTATCATGCCATAATTATACATAATATAATATTTTAGTAGAATCAAGGGGTTCTTCGCAAAAGGCTTGAAGGCGGCTAAACCTATGTTATGAAATTTTCACAGAAGCTACATCTTACTAAATACTAGGTTTACCTGTTCCTTTTTTATTTACTTATTTTTTCATAAATTTATTATAGTTAAAAATATATATGTGCTGAGTACATTGATAAGTGCTTGTGCCAGCACATCTTTGTATCAATCTAAATACCTTCTACTTCAAAACAATAAATTTCATAGCTTTGATCTTTTGAAAAAAAAAAAACAACCCGAGACCAGTATGAACTTAAAGAATAGGCCTAGATGCGATGTAAAAGGGTTCCGCATGTGTTCACTCACCGATGATGGAAACAATCCCCATTCCCAGCAGGCAGATGACAAAAAGGAAGCAACAGATGACGTCTGTACATGATCTGTTGATGCAATTGTTAGAATATTATATAAATAAGATTTAGAAGAGGCATACCACGAGGATGTTAATAACTAAAGCAGGTACTTTTTAGGTATTTTTCCACAGTGGTAGAAGTAGGCCTTAGGTGAAAATGACTAAAAAATGATTGTGGTTTGTGGGATTAGAACCCTGGACTTGTGATGATCAGCATGAAATTGCATCATCACTCATAGAGAGCATGGTTTATACCTCTAAACCACTACGCTCACTGATAGAGTAATCATATCATCATATCATCATACCATCCTAAAATGAGTCATAAGATTACCACAATCAAGACTATGTTGTGCCTACGACCATTAATTTGACACACTCTTACTTAACATTGGCCTGACAGCTTATTTTTACTTAAAATTGGTAAATTTACGGAAAATTAGTATCACTGAACGTGGAAACAAATACGCTGAAGTTAATGAGTGCCTCGTAAAGGGTGGCGGTTCTGTTGATTTGTTTGTTTGTCTGTTGCTTAGAGTCCCACGTCAGCACTATATGGGCTATATTGTGTACGGGCCCCCGGGACTAACGCATGCTACCAGTACCACACAGAGACAGTGAGGGGAGACCAAGATTTCTGTCTCAGTCGCCCACATTAAACTGACACTGATCCAACCAAGAGGGGACGAAATCGGACAAATACAATTTTTGACCAATCGTGGTTTTCGAACCATGGACCTCCCGATTGTGAGATAAACGCCATACAACCAGCACCAGTTGCCCCTCACTGGCTCCTCCTTTAAAGCAAGTGTTAAACTGTCAACAATACGGAAAAACTAAATGGAAGCTGACGGGTGCCTCATAGAGGGTGCAAGTTCAATCCCTGCCAAAGAGATCTGAATGTTTTTGATTGTTCGGTTTTTATCGTAGCTGCTTATCAGTGGTCAGGAACTAGGGGTAGATGAGTTGAGTTGGTAGCTTAATGTCCAACCTCATTAACTATAGAGGCTATAATTTGAGCGAGTCCCAACACTAACGTCTGGCAATTTTACATGTTGCCACACAGAGACAGTGCGGGGATACCTCTCAGCTTATATCAGCTGGACAATGACTTTGGCCCAGCTATTAGAGTAAGAAATAGGTTTTAACGGATACATTTTAACCGATCGTGGGTTTCAAACTTAGAACCTCCCGCTTGGGAGACCAAGGTTCTAAGCCAGAGGTAGTATAGACAAGGAGGAAGTACATTTACACGCCCGGCTACAGCATCTAGCACATAGTGATATTCTATTAATAGACTAGACAGGCTAAGCCATGCGTCGGCAATGAGACAGACAGGAAGCTCCTGCCAGTATAGATTAGACCCTCACTCTCATCCCTGCGCTCGCGGTAAATCTTAATCTGACTCCATAAATGAGGCTCAGTTTAGCATAATTTTGCCCTCCAAATGGCATAACTCAGCGCTGTCTCTGTACCTCGTATCGGCTTTGAACTCGCCCCCAAATTGTTTATTATCAATATGCTGTTATTAAAAAATCGAATCGAAAAAAAAACTTCTTTTCAATTATAAAATAATTAATAGAATTCTTGTATTTTGTGGTAACTCACCTGTTATGAATGGGTCCCTTGAAGGTTGGATCATAGTCCAGAGGTTCACCTGAAAGAGAAGAGAGAAACAAAAAAGGATGCACTGTAGTTTTCTACTCATATTAAAATACACAAGAACAGGGATGTTTCGTTGAATAGAGAAAGAGAGAGGGGGGGTAGTAGTAGTAGTAGCAGGGACAGCAAAATAGTAGTAGAGTAGTAGTAGTAGTAGTAGTAGTAGTAGTAGTAGTAGTAGTAGTAGAAAGCCGATGGCAGAGTGGTTAAGCACACTGGTCTTCGCCTTGGCAAGGCGATGGGTGCCGAGTAGAAGGTGCGGGTTCGATCCCCGTCCGTGTCATTTGTCTAAAAGTGTGTCTTTGTCTACTTGTCTTATCTGTTGGTCTTAGCTAGACCTAGGTTTGTGGCTGTCCCTTTCTAACCTATTTTCACCTTATTCTCTCAGTCACTCGCATCATTATTTGGTCCCTAGGTCTAGCTCCGTCTGTTAAAGCCTCTATAGTTGTTGGCCTGCTTCTCTGTATCATAGTAGTAGTAGTTACATCTACTATGATCTAGCTACACATCATCTTTTTCCCTGCAGTCCAAGGTTTTATCTTTTCGTCGGCAGCCTGTTCTGTTCCACATCCTTACTGAATTTTATTTTACGAGTATACGACAGTCAAGGATTTTAATTTTGGCCAGTTGTCTCAGGACTTCCATTACACAGAATACACCGTCCCAGAGTAAACAGTTGTTCGTTATGCAAATTGGATTTTGTTCGCCCATGTCTAATTCTTATTAAGTTTGTTATGACTCAACGTATTTTGTTGTCTTTTGTTTTGTTATTGCCTCTGTTCTGTGTTGTTTTTAAGCCTGGATAGGGTCGTGTTGGATCTCTAATAAAAGTAAATAGGATTCCCCTGATGACGCAGTACTTGTCCGTGCTTTTCTCTATTTTCATGCTACAGTGTGATTCATATAAAGGAAACGTGAGTTAGAAATAAATATAGAGAGATAGAGTGAAAGAGAAAGAGACAGATAGATAGATAGACATACAGAGAGAGGGAGAGAGAGAGAGAGAGAGAGAGAGAGAGAGAGGGGGGGGGGAGAAGAAGAGGGAGGAAGACAACTTCTGTGAGGCACATACATAATCATATCAAAGACTCTCACAATAAATGTGAGGAGTCCCTTGATAAAAAAAAAAAATTCGTAAGTCATTGGAGCATACTATGAAGAAGAAGAAGAAGAAAGAGAGAGAGAGAGGGGGGGGACAAGAGAGAGAGATAGAGGGAACAAGAGAGAGAGAGAGAGAGAGAGGGAGAGATAGAAAGAGAGAGAGATAGAAAGAGAGAGAGAGAGAGAAAGAGAGAGAGGGAGAGAGAAGAGAGAGAGATACATGGAGAGAGAGGGGGGAGGGGAGAGAAGAGAGAGAGAAGAGAGGGAGAGGGAGAGAGAGAAGAGAGGGATAGGGAGAGAGAT
>RQTK01000621.1:71267-92328 GCA_003991915.1 Elysia chlorotica | reverse complement strand
AGAAGAAGAAGAAGAAGAAGAAGAAGAAGAAGAAGAAGAAGAAGAAGAAGAAGAAGAAGAAGAACACACAGACACATAGATGATAGTGAAATGTTCTAATCGTATCCATCAATGTGAACCAAGTATGCACTCACCGTAACATCCCTCAGAGAGAGAGAGAGAGAGAGAGAGAGAGAGAGAGAGAGAGCACACAGACACATAGATGATAGTGAAATGTTCTAATCGTATCCATCAATGTGAACCAAGTATGCACTCACCGTAACATCCCTCAGAGAGAGAGAGAGAGAGAGAGAGAGAGAGAGAGAGAGAGAAAGATGATAGTGAAATGTTCTAATCGTATCCATCAATGTATCCACCAAGCATGCACTCACCGTAACATCCCCCAGGCTTCATCTTGTCCAACTACTAGACTAGTACTAAACCTAAAGCACCATAAAAACTAATGATTAATCAAACCACCAAGCCTAACATAGTTAAAATCGTGTAGTTTTGGAGGAAAACTTGTCCTAAAACACCTGCACCTATTCACATTACTGTCCACTCTATCACAACTCCTCGCTAGGTGTGTTAGAATGGTAATTTTTTTCGGGACATTGAATCGTCCTTTGAAAAAAACGTAGACTAATAAAGCGAGACAGTGTTTGGCAGAGTTCTTTTGCCTTTATTACTATGTAAAAAGTGTCCTAACTCAGCCGAAGTTGGAAACAAAACTTGTCCTAAAATAAGACTTAACACAACATAATTTGGAGGAAAGTTTGCACTAACACACTTGAGCCCAAACTCGCGACGTGTGTTCAACAGGTAGTAGTTTTTTTTTCGGGATATTGAGTCGTCTTGCACACCAAACCATGAGACTGAGAGTGACAGCGTGAGAGACTAGGGCATCCGTCTCTCTCTCTCTCTCTCTCTCTCTCTCTCTCTCTCTATAACGTCTTTGCACAAGGGCCCTTCGCCCTTTTTACCTGGTGCAGTTAGAAAATGTGTACAAAGTATAAACAGGCGTACGATGGCGGATGCTGACATTTCCAGAACTGCCAACGCTACGCAGGTAAAAACGTTTTCTACACATTAATGTTTAACACATTTTTGCCTCACACGGAACGTTTCGGTGGCTAGCCGAGTTGACAGCTCTGCATTTCCCCTGCCGAGACGCACACTATGCTGACATTTTGACCAGTCCCGCCAACCTCGCGCCAAAAACAAATGTGGGCATTTTTATACAAAATTAATAATATTATTTGTTTGCTGTTTTTTCTTGTTTTATTTTCTTTTTGCCTCAATTTGAACACTTCGATGGCTGGCTGTTATGAGTTAACAGCCCTGCGTTTCTCTCGCCCAAGACGCACAAGCACAACTTAATGCTGACATTATTTTGACCACTGCCGCCAAAGTAATGCCAAAAAATCGGAGGCGTTGTGACACAAAATAATAAAATCATGTAGGAATTCTGCCTCAAATTGAACACCTTGAAGGCTGTTGCAGTTGGCAGCACTGCATTTTTCCTGTTAAGACGCACAGATGCTAAAATTTGATCCCCAATCGTGTTAATAAAGAGCACAATTATAACACAAAATAATGAATATAATGTTAATTTGTTTTATCCTCTAAAATTGTACAATGTACACTTTGTTGTCAAGCTGGGTTGGCAGCAGTCTTCATGATCTCTCCTGCCGTGAAGCACCAACAGCAAGACGAACAAAACTGATGCTCGACAGTGTTGTTGGATTGATTATATTATTGGCGCCTCGAGCACTTCGCGATAGATGTAACCTATTATCTACAAGGAAATGTCGCCATTGGTGACCCATGTACACAATATAGAGAATAAAATAGGCTTACTAAAACAAAAACAGGATCAAACAAACAAAAAAAAACGAAAAAAAACAACAACAGCCTCCTTTGACGTTAACATGGTCTTAATACTATGTCAAAAGACTATACTGGCATTTTTAGAGCCGCCAATCTTACGAAAAAAAAGAGCACAACTGTACGCGTTTTCTTTCAACTTTTTAATGACTGCATAGAAGTTGACAGCTCAGGATTTCTCACGTCGAGTTGATGACGTCACCTCTTACTGCAAAAGTCTATTAGAGATCACAGAGATGCGCACCGCTAAGCTTAGATAGATGCGCGCTGGTGGTGAGGAGGGCAATAGTGCGCATAATCATAATGGATTAATTCTTGTCGCGTTGCGCAAAACGCACTAAGTTTAGATCTAAACGGAAATCCCCGATTACGGCTCATACGCACACATAGAGGGTAAAAAAAGGTCCACTCACAAAATCAACGGCATTTGATGTTGCCTGATTTTCTGATTCGTTTTAAAAAATTGGTCAAAATAATCAAAAATACAACCGAACGGGGCTAGGCAGGGAAGGAGAGAGAGAGAGAGAGAGAGAGAGAGAGAGAGAGAGAGAGAGAGAGAGAACGTGAAAGAGAGAGGTAGAAAGAGAGAGAGAAAGAAAGAAAAAAAAAAAAGAGAGAGAGAGAGAGAGAGAGAGAGAGAGAGAGCAGGGATACTAAAATTTATGTCCAAACCGGATACAAGTATACATAATTATACACTGACTAAAAGGGAACAAGTAGATCAGGAATTTTTATTTAATCTAAAAGGGAACAAGACAGCTCGAGCAAGGATCGAACTGAGGACTTCCCTATTAGAAGCAGGCCGGGCGCACTGCCAATAAACCAACTGGTCCCCTAGCATCGGTGCATATAAATACGAGGGCAGGCTGATAAATAAGGGCCGTTTTTGAATAACCTTTTTATTTGAAGGACTACAGAAGCAAGTTACACATCAAATGAAAGCTTAGAGTCTCCCCTATCTGATGAACTATCATTTTTCAACATAGTCAACATCGCGTTCAATACAGAGGCGCCAGCGTTGTACAAGTTTTTGCATTCCGTCGGCGAAGAATTCTGGTGTCTGGGATCGGCACCAAGAGCGAACATCAGCCTCAACTTCTGCATCGGTTTCATAGTGATTTCCTTTTCAGCAAAGGAAATAAGAAAAAGTCAGACGGGGCCAAATCATGACTGTATGTCGGATGTGGTATGGTAGGAAGTTCCAACTGCTGTAAAGCGCACTGGGTTTGGCGACTGGTGTGTGGCCGAGCATTATCGTGCTGGATGACAACGTCTTTGACTTTGTCCTGTCGAACCCGTCTGAGCACCAACAGAAGGTAGACGAAATGATTGTTGCAAATAGAAGAGTGAAACAAAAAGACATTGCAAATGCGCTTGACATTTCAAAAGAACGAGTTCATCACATTATCACAGCCCACCTTGGTTACAGGAAAGTCTCGGCAAGATGGGTACCGAGACAGCTCACTGTGGAAATGAAGGCACAGAGGAAAACGATCTGTACACAACTGTTGGAAAGATTCACTCATGACGGCGAGCGTTTTCTGCGGAGCATCATCACTGGTGACGAGTCTTGGGTGCATCACTATGACCCAGAGAGCAAGATGCAGTCTATGCAGTACCGACACAAGAACTCTCCAGCCCCGAAGAAGTTCAAAGTCGTCGCATCAGCTCGAACGCTTTTGCTGACAATATTCTGGGACATGGAAGGTATCGTCCATATTGAGTTTTTGGAGCAAGGCACAACAATAAATTCAGAGAGATATGTGTCAACTATGCATGCATTGAAGGGCCGACTCAGACGGGTTCGACAGGACAAAGTCAAAGACGTTGTCATCCAGCACGATAATGCTCGGCCACACACCAGTCGCCAAACCCAGTGCGCTTTACAGCAGTTGGAACTTCCTACCATACCACATCCGCCATACAGTCCTGATTTGGCCCCGTCTGACTTTTTCTTATTTCCTTTGCTGAAGAAACATCTCAAAGGAAATAACTATGAAACCGATGCAGAAGTTGAGGCGGATTTTCGCTCTTGGTGCCGATCCCAGACACCAAAATTCTTCGCCGACGTAATGCAAAAACTTGTACAACGCTGGCGCCGAACGCGATAGTGACTATGTTAAAAAATGATAGTTCATCAGATAGGTGAGACTCGAAGCTTTCATTTGATGTGTAATTTGATTCTGTAGTCCTTCAAATAAAAAAGTTATTCAAAAACGGCCCTTATTTATCAGCCTGCCCTCGTACTTATTCTTTCTATAGTCCAAAACATCACAGAAGATCGCATTCATTCATAATTTGCATTCCACGATCAATAACAAAGGGCAATACTACATATACACGGTGACATGCAAATACACAATTGAACACGATAATAATAAATGCGACGCGCGGCTAGAATTGTTTTTGGACATAAAAGGTCAACTGGGTGCTTGATATGTTTTATACATTGATCGCAGCAACTGCCTTCCTGGCTAGAACTTGTGAGGCATAGTGTGTTTGTCTCGACACACAAACAAACATACACAAAACAAAACAACAAATATCCTAGGTATGAAAAAGAAAAGCTCAAAATGGTTCTCAAGATAAAAAGCCATACATTCGATAGGGATACCTAGGATGTTTCCGCCACATTATACTGACAGTGACTCCAATCTGAACAGGGTGGGGTCTGAACCTGCAACCTTTTTGGTTTCAATATGCGTGCTCTACCGAATTACCCAACATATTAATTTGAGTCCTTATTCTATACCAAAACATTTGATTAATAGATAGAATTTATGGGATTTTTTGTTAAAAAATACACCTGTAAACGGTTATTTCTTGAATAGGTAGCAGACATTAATTTGTACAATTAAAAAAGCTTGCTCAATGTTCACTAAAATGGGTGGAAGCAAAAATTTCAAATATCCTCAGAACGATTTAATTTTAATAAATTTTACGAAAAAGCCTGCAACACGTCATAGGTTTTTTCTTAGGTATCGTTACTGTACCTCTACAGGCTTGCTTTTTATACAGATTCATTTAAACCATAATAACGATATAACTGGCAACTCTAATTAAACCAATCATTGCACTTTTTCAAGGTGAATAATGTTCATGACAAGCAAAAAATTGGAAATGTTTATACATGTAACTTATGAGCATTTGAGACCTGATCTACTATTTTCTCCTAAATAATGGCCTTTTTTGTGAGAAATTCTGTACCAGAAGTATTAATGTGAATATAGGACTAAGCGGTTATAAAAAAAATATAAATCGAGACCTAGTGAAAAAAAAACCATTGAAGTCTTAGTGGTATTGTATATATAGCTAAATGTTAAACTTTAAAGTTAAACTAAGCCTAGATCTAGATTTGATGGCAGGTGTTTGTTAAATTGAGTCATTGAATACCCAAGGATATTCATGATTTTATTTCCTTCTACCTAATTGGTTTTTCAATATCTTACTATGAATGTAATACTATAAAAGAGGAATGTAAATTCTGAGTTAAAGCCATCAATATTCACTCAAATGATCGACAAAAAAAAAATCTTCCCAAGTAGATTTTTCTTTATGTGAAAATACACTTTATATTTCCTTTCGGTATTGTTTTCTCCATGACCATGGATGGTGTATTGAATATAAGGGGTTTGATGAACTATAATTATATCTGCGTGGTTCTTTGTCAGAAATAATAATTGCAACACTTCTTATAAAAAAATTGCCATGTCATCCAACAATGAATTAAAACGGATGATTGTGGTGCCTTCTGCATTTCTACCTCAGATTATTGAGTTTGCATTTGAGAGTAACATGCACCTCCTTACGAACAGACCACAAGCATCAGAGACATAGAGTCTGGTCATAGACCACAGGAGTATGAAGCACCATAACTGGTTGTTGAGTAAAACTAGATGGCTACCAAAGACACTTGTCTGTAGACGTACTTGTAATAATAATCGCAACGTTAATCAATGCAATTGCAAAGTTTTGCCTTTTTAATGACATATCAAACACTTCTTGCGCTAGTAGAGAAACAGTTTAACCTGGATGCCCATAAGTAAATGCAATTATTAATACATATTTAACAAACACAACTAAAACTAGTCTTTAATATCGAATCGGTAATAATCACAGTGTTAGCTATTGGTCACTACTAACACCTAAAAAATTGGTGTGTGTTTTTTCAATTAATACTGTGTATTTATGACAGTAGGTCTTCTGAAATTTCTACACGCCAGCATGCTGACTGTAGCTAGCACTCTCCCACCCATGTATATCAACGAGTACTTCCAAAACTCACCATACTCCCGCAAGACGCGGCCATCAATGGAATCTGTGTCGTCATCACCTAAAGGCGTGGCACTTCGTCGCTCAGGGGAACCTTGGAGCAGGTTCGTGTGTTTCTCCAGCATGGGCGTGTCTCCCCCAACGTCTTGCAGGGCAACAAACTCATCTTCATCCTCTCGACGTGACATTCTGTCTGAGTTTGATCAAATGATTAAGGGTAGTTGGTACTAAGTACAAAGAAAATGGGACGCCCAACACTTTGGTGAATGGATGAGGATTTAACTTAAAGGAAGTTTTAAAAAATTGAAAATGCGACCATGAGACTGGAGATTGGGTACTTTTTAATCATTGCACTCCTTAAAGAGAGAGAGGGAGAGAGAGAGAGAGAGAGAGAGAGAGAGAGAGAGAGAGAGAGAGGGGGGAGAGGGAGAAGAGAGAATGAAATAAAAGATTTGAGAAAGGAGAGAAAGAATAAAACAGAGAGGAGAGGGAGAAGAGGAGAGAGAATGAAAGAGGGAAAAAAAGGATATGATAGAAAGAAACAAGCGAGATGGGAGAGAGAAAAAGATATATTTTAATCCATGCAAAGAAGTAGATCTATGCCATTTAGGCTTTACATGCAAAATATATCTTACTGTGTAATTAATCGTTGTTGACTACAATTCTAGGTCTAGACAAGATCTACACTAGATCTTTTTCAAGAAAGCTGGAGACGGCTTGAACCGAAAAGTGTTCAGGCTTTTTCTTTCCTGAAAAAGATCTAGTGTAGATCTTGTCTAGACCTAGAATTGTAGTCAACAACGATTAATTACACAGTAAGATATATTTTGCATGTAAAGCCTAAATGGCATAGATCTACTTCTTTGCATGGATTAAAATATATCTTTTTCTCTCCCCCATCTCGCTTGTTTCTTTCTATCATATCACTTATCCCGTTTTTCTTCTCTCATTTGGTTTGGAATAGTATCCAGAATAGGTACGAATGACAAATCCGTGGCGGACATGTTATTCGGAATAGAGGCGAGCGGGTGCACATAGATAGTATCTAAATTTATAACACCGTATTTCTCAATTCGATTTTTAACCCTTTGTTGCATGAGGTATTAAAAAATGTTATCTGCTTGATAAAATTTGCTACGATCGTTCTTGAAACCAACAGTAACCCAAACAAATCCTCACATTCTTTGTTCATCGAAAGAAAAGGGGGGTACTGAGTACAAAGAAAATGGGACGCACAACACTTTGGTTAATAAATGAGAATTTTACTTAAATGAAGTGTTAAAAAATTGAAAATGCAACCATGAGACTGGAGATTGGGTACTTTTCAATCATTGTTGAAAATGCAACCATGAGACTGGAGATTGGGTACTTTTCAATCATTGCACAAATGAAGTGTTAAAAAATTGAAATTTCAATCATTGCACTCCTTAGAGAGAGAGAGAGAGAGAGAGAGAGAGAGAGAGAGAGAGAGAGAGAGAGGGGGGGGAGGGAGGGAGAGAGCGAATGAAATAGAAGAAAAGAGAAATCAAAGGAAGAATAAAAGAGAAAGGGGGAGAGGAAGAAGAGATGAAAGAGGGAAAAAAAGGATATAAAAGTGATAGAAACTAGCGAGATGGGAGAGAGAAAAAGATATTTTAATCCATGCAAAGAAGTAGATCTATGCCATTTAGACTTTACATGCAAAATATATCTTACTGTGTAATTAATCGTTGTTGACTACAATTCTAGGTCTAGACAAGATCTACACTAGATCTTTTTCAAGAAAGAAAAAGCCTGACCACCTTTCGGTTCAAGCCGTCTCCAGCTGTGTTTTCAGGCTTTGAGTTCGACCACTTCCGCGTTTTTGTTATGATGCTCAGGAGTGAGGAGTTTAATTATTAAGAGTGATTTCCCTTCTATACCCTTTTTAGAACCTTTGACCTTTGAGTACTTGTCTCAATTACTTTATACATATATTTACAAAGTGATTATTAAATTTTGGTTTCGAATAGTATCCAGAATGGGATGAGAGATCTGTAGCGTACCTGTCATTCCGAATAGTGGCGAGCGGATGCACATCGATAATATCTAAATTTAAAACTCTATCGATAATATCTAAATTTAAAACTCTTTGATGTTTTTTAACCCTTTTTTGCACGAGGTATGAAAAAAAATCAGCTCAATAAAATGTGCTATAAACGTACTTGAAAGCAAGAATAACCTAAACAAACCCTCACATTATTTTTTTCATCGAAAAAAAAGGGGGGGGGGTCAGTCTGTCCACTGAGGTGGACACTGTGAACCCAGGCTTATTTTTTCGAACCCTGCGTTCACCAGAGTGGACGTCATGAACTTGATGACAGATCCTCATCAGAACTGATATGTTTTACATTAGTAATTGAATGGCCACATGAAATGCATGTAATGACATACAATTTTACTTTACCAAAAATGACAAATGGCTACATTTTATTTATATTAATTTTTATTTTTGCAGATTCAACATTTTGTTTTCATCAGACTATCACTAGGCTAACAGGAGAATTTCAAAGATAATCACGCCCATCACAGTGTCAAATAATGCACATATAAAAATGCACTTCTACGGTACACTGAAAACAGTTTATGACAGTGCAGATTTTTCAATAAAGAGATAATTTTTACTCTCAAAGTCAAAAAAACAACTTCAAGACTTAGGCCTATACAAACATTGTAGAATGCATCAATGAACACCAGAAATTTGCTAAATATGGTGAAATGAATTTAAATACTAATGTACAACAGATGCTAACCCATGGTGGACAGTATATGTTTGGATTACCTATGGTTGAAGACAAAAATGCTTTTATCCTGTCTATTGCTGTCAATGCAAATATACAAAGAACATTCAATTGCGATACGCGTACTTGGTTTTTCTTCGTGCCAAGAGACTATGAAGAACTTTCAAATCTCAAACACAAATTTAGACCTTGATACTGAAGAATTCATTCCAATGCTTTGTCGGAATGTCTGCGATATGGAGAAAGAGAGACAGGAAGGGGGAAAGAAAGAGAGAGAGAGAGAGAGAGAGAGAGAGAGAGAGAGAGAGGGAGAGAGAGAGAGAGAGAGAGAGAGAGAGAGAGAAAGAGAGAGAGAGAGAGAGAGAGAGAGAGAGAGAGAGAGAGAGAGAGAGAGAGAGAGAGAAAAAAAGAGAGAGAGGCGCCACTTGCAACTAAGGAAAACTCACAAAAAGAGCGAGAGAAATGGGAAAATACGAATGGTTATACTATTTAATATAATTATAAATATATCAAATGTAAGGGGTGGGGGGCTTTAAAATTCCTTCCTTCTAAGCTTCTATTGCTTACTCAAAAAGACACCCGCACCTATACAAGACAACAGCACAACGTAGGTTCGTATTCAAACACAAAACAAGGTGCAAGTTTTATCAAAGGAAGGATATAATAGTTTATTAAAGTAAAGAAACCTAAAACATACACTATAAGAGAGGAAGAAGTAATCAAGTCTGGGCAACAACAACTCCACTTCAAATTACAATCACTCAACGTCAGGATTCGTAATATTCTATAGTGGACACAAGCAACAACCCAAAACCTTACTCAAGTAATGTGAGCAGCTTAAGACTAATAAAAGACTTCAACATATAATAGAACAACTACTAATCAAATAAAACTCAAAGTAAAATCAGACCACAAATCCGATTACTAATCGAAAGCGAAAAGGGAGGAATTCGAAAGTAATACAAAATACAAAACGTAATACCGGTGAAAAAAAGATAAACAAAAATAGGTACAACACAAAAACGATAAAAACAAAAATAGTTACAACAAAACCAGAAAAACGTATAACAAAAACCAGATAAAACAAAAACCCAACCAGACCAGCTATCTTGTAGGCGATGCGCAGGAGCACTACATCAATGTCTTTTTAAGGCACGTAAAAATGAAACATTAGATCATCACCACGTGGGTTACAATATAAAAACTTTTTTTAACTGAAGAAACACGTCTTGAATCTTTGACAGTCGGGCAAGTGATCAGCATGTGCGCCAAAGCCCAGCCCGTGCGCGAGTTGGGAGCCCTAACTACGCGCATCGGATGCCTACACAAATGAAACTAGATCCTATATAATTCACAAGTTGAACTGTCAGTGATATGAATATATGTGTACAGAGAGAGTGTATCATCCTATTCAGATTTTAAATAACAACATTAACAAATAATGCGCTTATAGTAACATAAAGATGAAAACAACTGCGTATTGTTACATGGCACTATTTAAGAACATTCTAGAAACTCTGGGAAAAGGAGGGAATCTAAATATAAAATAGAACAAGGAAAGTTCCCTATTATCTACGGAGGAGTGCCGCATCTGTCATTAATGCATGAGTCATACCTGCACCAGTGCCCCTAAGTAGGCTACTAAAAAGCAGTGCAACCCGTTGCCATGCGGCCAAGGGAATGCCACTCTAGTATTCCACAACTATCCAGATAGACATAACAAAGTCGCACCCCTTACACAAAGAAATAGCCAGCACTAAACATTGACTTCTTGCAAGTAGTAGAGCACTGGACATTGATGTGCCCGATTTGAGCCCACGATAATGGAATAAATGAAGCGTTGATCTTCTTATTGGAAAGGCGTTAGTTGATCACGATTGGCCAAAATTTATTATTATGTGTACAATTTTGTCCCCTATATGTCGGATCTGTGTCAGTATTTCGTGACCTTCTGAGACATGAGTCATGGTAATCCCGCACTGTCTCTATACCGTATATAGATTAGGGTACCGGTATTAAAACCAATTCTAGATCTAGGTTCTATCAATACAATTAGTAAATCTATATTATTCACCATTATCGCTCTTGTAGCCAGAAACTTTTGATTCTAAAGGGACGGAATATCTTGCGCCTTTAGGCATCCTTTTGAGTCGTACTCTAACAGGTTTAGCCATACCAAGCTTTTTTTTTTTCACTGACAAGGGAGTAATTAAGCCGTAACAAGCTTTTTTTTTACACTGACAAGGGAGTAATTAAAAACTATTAATGTTTTAGAGTGGTCGCCTGAGCATGGGAAACAATTCCGTTTCGGGCGTGTGTTCAATAGCTAGGCCTATCTCTCCCAGACACAAATTCCCATTGAAGTAGTTAACAATGAGTCCAAAGCTAAACGACCATAATGTACTTTCTATCCCCAAATAATTAATGCACAAAAAACGTCTTCAAAATTAATACGGTTTTATCGTTTGTTTGTTTGTTCGCTTACGGGTGGTAAATATAGTTAAAACCTCCATCAATACCAATACCAGTCCCACATTATTATCGACGATATTTTCCCTTAAGTAAAAGTTGCGTCCCGTCACGGTTTGTTGGTTGGTTGGGTTGGTTTAACGTCAACAGCAGCACTATATAGGCTATATTGTGGACGGGCCCCAAGACGGACGTCTGACAATTTTATGTGCTGCCACACACAAGACAGGGCGGGGATATCATGACTCCTGTCTCAGCCGGTCACCGTGCCTGATTGTGTCATAATTATTACTAAAAAACGTAAGCACCCTCATCATCATCATCATCATCATCATCATCATCATCATCATCATCCCTTAGTACCGTAAGTACAATGATGTGGTAAGCTTACGGCTCGTCATAAGATATAAGAATAAAAAGGCATACGTTAAGCTGTAAGTGTAAGCTGCCGCGACCTTGTACTTATGATTTTAGCCATGTTACATTGCCCCCCCCCCCCCCACCCATTATATGTGCACCCATGCTGTTAATCTTTAATTTAACTTTCGCCGTATAGGACCCCCCAGAGGAACCTATGAGACTTGAAACCCGGAAAGAGGGGATTAATTTAAATGGTTTCAAATAGTTGTCTTCTGTGCAAAATCAAGTAGGGAATGTAATGTCACCAAAAGTTTAATAATTATAATATTACTCAGTATGAAACCATTTGCTCTACCTTGTATTTTAGTTAGCTTGTAGCGCCTGCATAACTAATAAATGAGTCATGCTGAATGACGTGACAGGAGAATAAAGGGTGCAAAATATTCGCCACATAATATCATTATAGACATTAATAACCTTTTGAGGGTTGCGCGGTGACCCTGCGGTAGAACATTGGCTTCCGACGCAAAAAGTCTTGGTTCGAGCCCTGACGAGATTAAATCTATTTTGATTAATTTTTAAAATAGTTATCCGTACAAGTGGGCCACAACATTATTGAGACAATCTGGTACCTCGCGTCTATAAGAATTTACTCGTTTCCTATGAAGCACTTGAGATGTGATGTATCAAACTGAATTAAAGTAATATTAATACATAAGGAGGTGATGGAGTAAGAAGAAAGATGCTGTAAATATAGATCCTTAGCTAAGGAAGTGTTTTAATGGTTGAATATTACACTTAATCTTGAAAAAAAAGGGAGGAGGGGGGTAAATTGTAGAGCGTTGGTCTACAAATCGGGAGGACTCGGTTCGAAACCCACGATCGGTCGAATTTTTATTTGTTGAATTTCGTCCCCTACTGACTAGGTCGATGTCAGTGTTATAATTATGGCCGACTGAAACAGGAGCCCTGGTCTCCCCACACCGTCTCTGTATGGCAGCGTTGATGTTGAATGTTGAGTTGGTTTAACGTCCAACATCAGCACTATATAGGCTATATTGTGGACAGGCCCAAGACTAATGTCTGACAATTTTATGTGCTGCCACACACGAGACAGGGCGGGAATGCCATGACTCCTGTCTCAGCCGGTCACATTAAACTGACACCGATTCAACGAGTCTCTATGGCAGCAAAATAATAATGTCAGACGTTCGTTTTTGGGACCAATCCACACTCTCTGTTGACGTTGGGGAGTAATAATTATATCGACTGAATCCAATCCGAAATCAAAACTTAGCACTTAGAGCCCAAGATACCAATCGTGTACCTTTAACACAGTCATCATAGCCAAGATTTTCCATACGGAACTGCTGCACGAATTCCTCTACTTCTTTGGACGATTGGAACTCTTTTGTAGGCACTCTGACGCCGGTCATCTTGAAAGGATTACTACTGTTTTATAGAACGGGGTGAGTTTAGTTTCTTCACCTCTGGAGGTAAAAAAAGAAGGCAGAAATCACATAATTATTATGAATGTGATTATTATGTTCGTGGATAAAGGAAGGGGATAGGAGGGAGGGGGGGGGGGGCGCAAACCTTGCAAGGCAGCACGTTGGTGGGAAGTGAAGAGACATAAAATTCAGTTGAAGTGCATGTCCCAAGAAATTCCGACAGAGGGACGAAGAATACGATACATTAAAGCTCGTAGTAAGTAGAGGGCAGAGGTCAATGGCGAGAACTGGTTGCAAGATACAACGCTGCCCAGCCATAGAAAACGTAAAGGAAAAATATCGGGTAGAGACATTTAATTCAAAATACATTTTGATCAGGACATGGAAGATCTTCCCCTTAAGCGAGAAGAATCTGCCAAGATTAGGGCTCAACTATCACAGCTCTACACAGAGAAAATAAAATATCACTCATGAATTACAAACATCTGCATGGACGAAATAATGTTTTGTCAAGAGACTACCGGAATACCATATTTTTTACAATATCTTTCCCGACGTATTGCTACTCAACTTCCTCATCTTATGCTGCTTTTACGCATTGCAAGTCTTTGATTTTTTCCCGTACTTGACCATTCTGTAAGAGTTAAAATATTAACATACCATAACATCAGAATTTGTTTTAATTGTCAGAGTGTTATGAAACACATTTTATGTTTTTAACCAGTCCGTTTGTTCTATGTCTATTAATATAGTATTTATACTAATTTTGGTAAACAGATAACCTGTATCTCTGTGTGTGTGTGTGTGTGTGTGTGTGTGTGTGTTCAAGTTTTTTCGTCTGAGTCCTTGAAATTCTGTCCTTATTTCGTAAACAGATAACATGTAGCTCTGTGTTTGTGTGTGTGTGTTCAAGTTTTTTTGTCTGCGTCCTTGAAACTCTGTACTTACTGCAAGGGATCGTTGAGAAACAAAAAAAATATTAATGACTGCTTGGGAAACTCAAACCGATGAACCATTCTAATTTATTGATATTGTAGGCCTTGATAAAGACACTGACAGGCTAAAGCAGTATGCGTTTAAAATATTTGAATAATGTATTTTAAACGACTGACGCCACCATAACAGCGCGCGGACTGAGTGAATGTGGGCCTATAGTTAAACAAGTCTAAACGACTAATCTATATAGACGTTTGTAAATTCAAAATTGAGGATGATAAACGTATAAACCGTATTGTACTGAAAACAAATGAATGAAACGACAAAAAAAAAATATTATTTACATAATTATGTCAGCATTATTTTTATACATTGTGTGTGATAAGATACTCCCAAACATGTCTAGGTTTCCTTTGAAACGGGTTTTTCACTCTTAAGTAAAGTTTCTAAAATCCTTCTTAGAGGGTTATAAGCTTACGTTTCGCCCTAAGCCTTCTTATTCTATATTATTACGACGAAACGTAAGCTACGTCTTTTTTATGCATTCTACCCGAGGAGTTGACTAAGCGTTTAACACAATTTATCTTTCTTTCTCCTTTTCTTGATTCGGAATTGCTTCCCTTTGAATATAATTATATGTAAGGGGCCTTAAGTCTTTCATAATTATAATTATGTGCTTTACTTTTTTGTTTGTTAGGTTCCTTGATTCGTTTCATTTCTTCACGATATCGCAATGACTGTAGAGTGTTGTAACCATTGGTGTTTACTTTTAGTGGTATGGTCGACCTTATATAATCTCTCTCTCTCTCTCTCTCTCTCTCTCTCTCTCTCTCTATCTATCTATCTATCTATCTATCTATCTATCTCTCTTTATCTATCTATCTATCTATCTATCTATCTATCTATCTATCTATCTATCTATCTATCTATCTCTCTCTCTCTCTCTCTCTCTCTCTCTCTCTATCTATCTATCTATCTATCTATCACTTACTCTCTTTTCTCTCTCTCTATCTATCTATCTATCTATCTGTCTATCTATCTATCTCCCCCCCCCCTCTTTCTTTGTACCTACCTTTCTTTCCTTAAGTCCGTCTTTCCTTGTCTACACATAATTGTTTTTCCTTTTAACTAATCCACCCATCTCTTTTTCATGAGATCTTGAAAGTTTTCTAAAAGAGCTGACAGTCTTGGGGGTTTAAAATGGTTTGATTTTCTTGGTCCTTTTTTTGTTGATGACAAATTTTCTGTCACAGACACTAGACTTTAAAGTAGCATGTAGATGAGCTAGGTAAATTACTGTGGACAATCCCGAAAAGAAAACTGAAATTGGGAATAATTACATCAAATGAATAAAACAAAATCGTTTATTATTTTTATGCAGTATGCCTAGTCAATGGCGCAAAACCACAAAAGAGTATGCGGAAGATTACATGGCAATGGAAGGGCAAAGAGGAAGATGCTATCATTAACTTTCTCATTATGTTTATTTTTGTATCTTCCAGCCTAAAGTACTAATCTGCTTGAACCTAGATTAGACTTTATAGTCTGCTGTCCCGACACACAGGGACTAAATTGGGATGCAAGGACTCTTGTATCTTTAACCAGTTAAAATCTACTGACCCTGACCCAACACATAGGAAACAAGCCAATCGAACCGTGGATCAGTTCTGACCCCTTCCATATGTATACCCATAATGTCTCCATCGCAACAGACAGACAATGGGTTTCATATTGAATACATTCAGTGGAGTGTGAATAAAGGCAAAGTAAACTATTGTTAATCAACCATTTGGCACAGTTGAAACAGTTCACATCGTTACTGTGAATGTATAATGATCTCATTTGTTTTGTTTCGAAATATGTAGGAGCGTGCGATGTTAGGATTTTCAAACAATGTAGATGTAACTGTGCTGACGTGTCGTAAAACAAAATAATTAGGATTTTCAAGGATTACATAAATCGATATTCATTCACAGATAAATGTAAGTTGGATGCATGAAAATTGATTTTTACATTTACATGATTGCATACAATGAAAACATAGGCATGAATAACATGTTTTCTCTCTCTATCTATCTCTCCCTCTCTCCTTCTCTCTCTCTCTCTCTCCCACTCTCCCACTCTCCCTCTCTCTCCCTCTACTAAATGTAAGTTGGATGTATCAAAAGTAATTTTTACATTTACATGATTGCATACAATGAAAACATAGGCTCTCTCTCTCTCTCCCTCTCTCTCTCTCTCTCTCTCTCTCTCTCTCTTCCTCTATCAATACCTCCCCCTCTCCCCCTTTATCAACCTTTTTCTCTCTTTCTTTTTATCTGCCTATCAATCTGACAATATATCTACCTATCTACCCCCGCCACTTCTCTCCTTTTTCATCATTATATTTACATCTGTATGTAACGCTTCACATTGTAAGAGCAGATAAGACATAGACGTAGACACAAAATATTTTAGCGTAATTGACCTAGTTCTTGACAATTTTACAGAGGCAGTGATAAGTGAGTTCTTTTATCTCTTTGTTCTTGATGAAGGAGATTGCAAAACTTTATCGAGAAGAACGTAGCCTACAAAATCAGTAAAAAGGAGACTAAGTATTTGCCGTAACGTGGAGTCGATAAATTGAACAACCTCATTTTGGCTTTTTCTGCAAAATTAATGTTTGTCTTGTTCTGTGACTTGTAATTTGTATAATACTTATTCGGAAAATTCCCTTGCTAAGAATAGAGGTAAAGTCAATAAAAGTTGTTTATAAAATATTATTATTTAAGGCTAAGTGATAAACTATTTATACACAATAGTGAACTTACGATCTATGAAAAATTAACATAAACTCAACAAGGCTAGGTCATAGCCAGAGTAATTTTAAATTCCAAAGTCAGTGCGGGCGACCCAACCTATGCCTTCCAATTCCGCTTGTTTGTATGTTGCTCAGCGTCCAACGTCAGCATTATATAGACCATAATTATAGTGGATGGGCCTCAAAACAAACGTATGACAAATTTACGTGCTGCCACACAAAGACAGTGCAGGCACTCCTCTCTCCGTCAGTCACATTATACCAACACAAAAGTCATTAATATGTCTACGCTGACACCGATCCAACCAGGAGGAGATGCAAGCGAAAAAAAATTGTTTTGACCAATCGTGGTTTTAGATACTTAAGAAAAAAAAGAGAGACCATATTACACCCATGCTAAGACAGCTCCACTGGCTTCCAGTGGAGGCCAGAATTAAGAATAAAGTTGCTACTTTGTGCTATAAATGTAGATCCAACAAGCACCCCAATATCTCTACGAGCTTATTGTTACTCATGCTCCTAGTCTGAAATTAAGGTCTAGAAATAAAGCGCTCTTGTCAGTCCCATGTAGAGCAAATAAAAAGACAAGTGAGCGAGCATTTGTGCACTATGCACCTGTTGTTTGGAATTCCCTGCTTTTAGATCTGAGACAGTGCAGCTCACTTGATAGTTTCAAAAGCCTACTTATTTACAATGCACTTGTCAGTGGATTTTTCCTTTTAATTTTCATTAATGTTTTATTTATATGTGTAATTTACTCATTTTTCATAATTTCTTTGCTGTTCATGTATCATGTCCTTTATGTACAAAACTGCCTTATAAATGTGTGTGAATGTCTGATAAATTGTCTCGTCTTAACTATGTAAAGCGCTTTGAGCCGGCTATACTGGGATAAAGCGCTTAAAAATCATCTGCATTATAGAACCTGGAACCTCCCAATTGGGAGATCGAAGCTCTACCACCTGCACAAGCACCCCCCCCCTCCCCCTTTTCCCCGTATCCGGCCCAATACAAGCAATATATTCAAATGAAAACAAAATAAGGGACCTGCAGCAGCTCGAACAGGCGACACTAAGGACAATAATTATGTAAATACCAACTAATGGAGTATGTATAACAGAATAATTATACTGCTACACTTTACATGTTTAACATATGAAGTGAAACAAATATTGCAGGACTTAACATACTTTATCGTAAAGAAAACGTTTAAAAACACAACACAATACTGGTACTCATTTGAATCTAATTTGAATTCCTTGTTGAAAATATAATCCTAGTATAACTGAAACAGAGTGTAGGTTAGTGCGATATTATAAAATGATGATTTGCGTACGAGGGTGAGGATGATTAAGGTATTAGCCTCATTCTTTAAATCTTAGTTAAAACGTTGAGTGTTTACTTTTCTTCTGCCCTTGGGAGGCGAACTGGATCTCGTGGAAGAGTGTTAATCTCTCAGCCAGGAGGTTCTTGGTTTAAAACCACGTACGAACGATTGGTCAATAATGTATTTGTGCAATTTCATCCCTTATTGGTTGGTTTGGTGCCAGTGTAATGCGACCGACTGAGACAGGAATCATAGTATTGCCGCACTTTCTCTGCGTGGAAGCACGTAAAATTATCAGATATTCTTGGAACCCCTGAACAAAAAATCCTATTATAGTACTGATGCTAGATGCTAAGCAAAAAAACAAACAAAACAAACATACAAATCTTCTGCCCTTATCTCAATATTGAAACTGATTGAGCACAACTTTCGTTAGATTCCCGTAGCAAAAGGTCCAAGTATAGTCAAATCTAGAGTCTCTGTATGTAATAAATGTTATTCAAGTCAGCCTGCATACAATATATAAATGGATATAGATGCAAATAAAGGACACATGATGTACCACTAGAACATTCTTCAACTGATAGAACCCAGCGGCCTGTATAAAAAGTATGCGATTTGGGTAATAGAATTGTATTAAGTCAGTGTTTCAATCACAGATCTACACTAAGGTAAGAGAACTGTATTCATTGTTGTTGCTGAGGTTTGCCTGTGTTTAAAATACGTGATAATTGGTCGCTACTGGTTGGGTAAGATACATACAATGTGATTGGCTTGGACAGAAGTTCTTCTGTCCTCACACTGTGTTTATGTGGCAATACGACCTCGTAAACAATTATCAGACTATGGCAGAACGTAAACAATTGTCAGCCCACGGCAGTACGTAAACAATTACCAGCCCATGACAGAACGTAAACAATTGTCAGCCCATGACAGAACGTAAACAATTGTCAGTCTATGGCAGTAGGTAAACAATTGTAAGCCCACGGCAGTACGTAAACAATAATATTGTCAGACTTCAAACTATGGCAGTACGTAAACAATTGTCAGACGATGGCAGTACGTAAACAATTGTCAGTCCATGGCAGTACGTAAACAATTGTCAGCCCACGGCAGTACGTAAACAATTGTCAGCCCATGACAGAACGCAAACAATTGTCAGTCCATGGCAGTACGTAAACAATTGTCAGACTATGTCAGAAAGCAAACAATTCTCAGACGATGGCAGTACGTAAACAATTGTCAAACTATGGCAGTACGTAAACAATTGTCAGACTATGGCAGAACGTAAACAATTGTCAGACGATGGTAGTACGTAAACAATTCTCAGACTATGGCAGTTCGTAAAGAATTGTCATCCCATGGCAGTACGTAAACAATTGTCAGACGATGGAAGTACGTAAACAATTGTCAGACCATGGCAGTACGTAAACAATTGTCAGACGATGGAATTACGTAAGCAATTGTCAGCACATGACAGTACGTAAACATTTGTCAGCCCATGGCAATACATAAACAATTGTCAGACGATGGAAGTACGTAAACAATTTTCAGACTATGTCAGTACGTAAACAATTGTCAGACTATGGCAGAACGTTAACAACCACCACCACTTCCAACAAACCAGTACTAAAGTTAGCACCACCACCAGCACTACAACCACCATCACCACAACAGCAATAACAACAGTAACAACAATATGAAAAACAACAACTATAGCAACAACAATAACAACAACAACAACAACAACAACAACAACAACAACAACAACAACAAAAGTCCAAAACCCCCTACGACCTTAAAAAATGCATGTTTTCTTCAATGATCTGAAGGGGTCATCATTAAACTTTTGTAAACAGCCCAGAGCAGGTCATCATAATTATGAAATTTGGTTTGTTCCCGCTTTGTCACCAGTCTGATTGATTAGTACATGTTCTATTCACTTCAACCTTCAAATGTTTGCTTTTGTTGTCATATCTTTTCCCTTCTAACATGTTTTACATTTTGATGAACTAGGAATACTACACGTTTTTGAAGAAGGATGAATGTTCACATCTAGAAAAAAAACGCCAAAAAAAAAGAAAAAAAAACACCACAAAACAACCCACCAACAAACAAAAAAATGTATTAAAAAAAAACCATAAAAAAAACAATAAATAGCTCTCTAGAAACTACAGGCTTTAAATTCGGTGAAGCGGTTAATGATGAGATTTCCATAATATTCAATCATATCGGCTTGAAAAAAAATGCACAATAAAATGAACGTACTTGTTGGTTTATAGCAGTGGCATGATTTTTTTCCCTCTACGATTTCCCACCTTCTCGAAAATAAAACTAACAGTGCAGAAATCACTGTATAATTTATGTAGGCCGATAGCATAATTTTATAATAAGTATTGAAATAGGTCCATCTACAGTTACTTATCTAATTGGAAATAACACAGACCTCTTGACAAAATTGGCGTTTTTACGTCACTGCTTTATCAGTGGTTTCTAACAGTGCAAAGGTCTATAGACGAAAACTTTCACGGAATATTCACTGGATCTGGTTTGAGTTACTCAAGGCCACACGATATGTAGCGATACACAATGTGCATACATACAAACACAGACCCTAAGTTTTTTGCTACTATTTTAAAGAACGGTAGAATTGTGTTAAGTCACTTATACTAAACATTGCTTACATAGATCTAGACATCTAGTCGATAAATTGGGAGCTCATTGCGTGGGAAGGAACATTCGGTCTAGAATCTTTACTGATAACACGTACATGTACTTCGAATCTAACATTTGTGTGAATAATTCTAAAGCAACTTTTTTT
>RQTK01000621.1:23502-46002 GCA_003991915.1 Elysia chlorotica | reverse complement strand
TGCGCTGGCTAGTCAACAAAAGCCAACATGATATTTTTACCTGCACATATACCAGGCGTGCAATCTGGAAAATGTCATGAAGATATTTCAATTTTAACACACTGGAGACTTTAAAAAAGGAATAAACCCCAGGACGAAATTCAAGACACCCGTGATAGCAACCTCACACGGAACCATCAATTTATAACATGCCCAGGGTGGCACCAACCAGGAAATATACCACAGGTGATGAAAAGAAGAAGAAAAAAAGAAATTTACCCTATGGTCTGTACGGCACATGAATTATGCTTATGCAAGAAAGAATGTGATGATGCTAAAGCGAGCCATCGAGAATGATTATCCATTGATGCCACAGGCATAGCAGACTCACTGTGACACCAACAGATTTAGCGTGCAAACAAAATTAATTATGACCAGAATCCAGGTAAAATGTCACATAACATGTCTATAAGGTAACTTTATTATGCATGGGACCAGTATGCTTGGGATTGACAGGAGAAGTTGGCATGGTTGACTTAGGAAACTCCAAAAAGAAGGATATTATATAACACTCCAACGAGCCATCACAATCCCATAGCATAGCAGACTCACGGTGACACCAACAGGTTTAGTGAGTGGGCAAAATAATAATGACCAGATTCCAGGTAAATGACTTGTACAGACATACCCGTGGTTTCAAAATTAGGTAGACACTCGAAAGACTTAGAGCTACGGAGCATTGGACTCTTAAGGCGTTGAGACCCACGGTTACAGCGACATTTTTAGTGTGTGTGTGTGTATGGGGGGGGTATGTTTGTATGTACACAAATAATGATCAGAATCCAGGTACAAAATTATCAATCTATTCACTAAGGTACCAGCATGCGCAAGATTTCCATATTGGCAAGACACAAGACAGAGATCTGAGGAGCGATGAACTCATAAGGCGTTGAAGCGAACTGTCAGACCAGACCACATGCCTAACAGACTCACGGTGACACGAGTAACAGTCCCCACTTACAAACAATGACCAAAATCCAGGTACATTTATCCGGTAAGGTACCTATACCAGCATTCGCAGGATTTACAGGTGAGGTAGACATGGTTATGACATACTTAGAGAGAGGTGAACGTTGGCGCTGGCTGTTAGGTTAAAGACCCCAGACATAGCTGACACATGGTGGCACTAACAGGTGTAGCGTATATGCAAAATTCAGTTACGACCAGAATCCAGGTACATGCAAATCTATTAGGTAAGGCATCACCATATGCAAGATTTCCAGATAAGGAAGAGATAGCTACGACAGATTTAGGGAACGATGAACTCGCACCTGCCAAAAATATTCCAGACACAACACACTCACGGTGACACTAGTAACAGATTCAATGAACAAACAAAGACCAGAAACCAGGTACACTACACAAGCAAATCTAATACGTACGGTACCAACATGTGCATGGTATCAGATAATATGACGTAAGGCATATATCAAAACATACCAAACAGTGCTAATCCAGAAAAAATGTGATCTTTGATAACTGTTACGCCCCCTGTGTTCCACAAGAACCTATTGCAGAGAAGAAGACACCAGCAAAGATTTAAATCTGAGACCTTCTGACCGCCAGTTAGGAGGGGGGGGGGGGGGGGAAGAGAGAGAGAGAGAGAGAGAGAGAGAGAGAGAGAGAGAGAGCAGAGATAAAGAGAACTATAAAGAGAGTCAGAGAATGACTCCAAGCGGGATAAAGTCTAGTACTTGGCTTCTCACATTATACTGACACCATCCCCACTATGTGCCTATATAACCAGGGACATGGTTAAAGTACACTGGAGACAATGGACTCTGCCCACTGCCTCCCATACAATTCTGATATGAGACATGTTATAACTCCTTAACACCTCTTTCAAATTTGTCCGCCCATATCGAGGTCCCTATCTCCACAGCCCACCATCATAAAAATGTCAGTCTCTGCCATGCCTCCGAGGAGGAGACGATAGTCATAGTGACGACTGTTTTGTCGCTCAGGTGAGATGACTGCGAGTGTCACGGTCCAGGTAACCACGTCTAAAGTACAACAGTTACTGTACATGGACTGAATGGGGTGCTCTAACAGGCAGGTTTGGACTGGACTTTGTGGTCAGTTTTGTGAAAATAGCACATGTCCGATGGCACTGAACTTGTCATCTCCGTAAATGATTTGTAAAAGACTTGAATCTCAAAAATGGTTACTGGACCTGCCCTATAAAAAAATCACACCTATCTTATGTATTTATTTCATATGGTTTCTCTTCTTCTCTCATTCTCTCTATCTCTCTAACAATATCATAGGTTATCATTATTTATCGACGTTTATTAATTAATCGGTTTTTAGTCTCTATTCTTACCTTTCAATATAGCTTGTAAGATAGCAAAATTGTAAAAAAAAAAAAAAAAAAACAATTCACAGAACATTTTCATAAGGATAAATGTATGCGATCGAAACCATTCATTTCAACCAACAAATCTCGAAATATTTACTGACACATTTGTACTTACATAATGTATTTTTAGTTTTCTAAAAAAAAAAAAAAACTTTTGCAAGGAGGGCGCGCGGAAAAATTATAAACAAACACACGTGGGAGGAAGAGAAAGAGACGGAGCGAGAGAGGAAGGGAGAGAGATAGGAAGAGAGAAAAGTGTGAGAGTTGGAGACGGACATATAAACGTTCGGTCATGCACCAGCTAAGATTCAAACCTTAACACCTTGCACTCCACGGTCTGGTTCAGAGCACTAGTGACTGGGCTATACGGCGCCCTTGCTGAACGGTGTAATACCGGTGTACCCTTTCTTAACATTAAACAATCATCATTCAGGTGATGGGACCCTGTTATATGGTAGCGGCTGTGGGGACAGTTGTTATATGATGGAGACTACAACAGGCCTAGTTCGAACTGTCAACATGTCCGTGGTGAGAAACTGGACAGGTCAGTTAGTGACCGGGACACAGTTAGGACAGCATGGTCATGTACTGGCGTCTCTAGGTCTGTGACCTCGTCATGCGAGAGGTACAAACTATAGTTACTTTCGTCTCCTAAGTATGAGGATACATTTTTTAAATCACCAACAGTTAGATTCTTCCATTCTCGTAATTTTAATTTTCTCATATCTTGTCAGAATCATGTGACATTCAACCTACTTTATAATAAAACAGTCTTACAAAAAAAATTCCAAAACAGATGTCTTTAAACAGAACTACATAAATTTAACTTCGAGATTTCATAAGACAATCCTGAGGTTATATAAGGAAGGGGTGTTGTATTGCGGAGAGTACAACAGGCCTAGTTCGAACTGTCAACATGTCCATGGTGAGAAACTGGACAGGACAGTTAGAGACCGGGGTGGACACAGTTAGGACAGCATGGCCATGTACTGGCGTCTCGTGGTCTGTCACCTCGTCACACGAGAGGTACAAACTCTATTTACTTTCGTCTCCTAAGCTGATTCGAGTATTAAGATATGTGTATTGCAAGACATTTTTTTAAAGCTTTTGCAGAGTTTTGCAACAGAAATCGCAACAAAATCACCAACAATTAGATTCTTCCATTCTCGTAATTGTAATTTTCTCTTGTCCTGGCAGAGTCATATGATATCCAATCTACATTGCAAAAAAAAATTCCAAAACAAATAATGCCTACATTAATTTAACTTCGAGATTTCATAAGACAACCCTGATGTTATATAAGGAAGGGGTGTTGTATGGCGAAGAGTACAACAGGCCTGGTTCGAACTGTCAACATGTCCGTGGTGAGAAACTGGACAGGACAGTTAGAGACCTGGGTGGACACAGTTAGGACAGCACGACCATGTACTGGCGTCTCTAGGTCTGTCACCTCGTCATACCAGAGGTAAAAACTTTATGTACTTTCGTCTCTCAAGTTGATGAGACAGGGACAAGAACAGGAAAAGTTAAGTTGCACAATATGGTTACAGATGAGAGGGAGAGAGAGAGAGAGAGAGAGAGAGAGAGAGAGAGAGAGAGAGAGAGAGAGAGAGAGAGCGAGAGAGAGAGTTGAGGTGCGTCTTTAGCCAAGTCGGTAGTGCTCTGGACGGACCAGGACGTTCGTGGTTCGATCTCAGCTCATGCTTCCACCTCTCAATTAGGTAGTTAAACGAAGCTCTCCGATATTTAAATGTTTCACGGATTCCCAAGGTGGATTCTATACGGCGACTAGAACTTTACGTCCCCGAAGTTTTGTGATTCAAAGATGACTTTTCATTGAATGAGGAAAACTTCAGGAACGTAAAACATTTTTTAAAAAGAGCACAACAATCGTAATATGAAACAATGGCCATTCATGGTCGTACAAAATCAGAGGAAAATAGAGACGCATCGCAAATTTCTTATTTTATAAAGTACACAGGTATTCAAAACAGTAACAGAAGCAAACTTCTTTGTAATTGTAATAGGTAACGTGAAATGTTTTTTCTGTTTTCCTTTCAAAACCACATTAACGCTTAAACTGTCAGTGAAATTTTGCGCAGTTTTTAGACTAAAAAAATAATAAAATTCTTGATTTCAAAATAGACAATAGGTTGATTGAATTTAACCTAAACCCAGATATTAGCGTTAAATCGATACCTCGTTAGAAACACTAAAAGCCCTTATGCCTCATGTTGGTTGGTTGGTTGGTTGAGTTAGTTTTAACATACAACATCAGCACTATATAGACTATATTGTGGACGGGCCCCAAGACGGAGTCTGACAATTGTACGTGCTGTGACACACGCGACAGGGCGGGGATACTATGACTCCTGCCGGTCACATTATACTGACACCGACCCAACCAGTATTCCTCACGAATCATACATGTGCTAAGTTCCCGAAATTTGGTCATTAAAAAAAAAAGACTTTTCATTGAATGAGGAAAACTTCGGGAACGTAAAACTTTTGGTTTAAAATAGCACAACTATCGTAATATGAAACAATGGCCAGTCATGGTCAAACAAAAGCAGAGGAAATAGAGACGTATCGCAGTTTTCTTATTTTGTAGGATACACATATATTACAAAAGCAAACTTCTTTGTAATTGTAATAGGTAACGTGAAATATTTTTCTCTTCCAAGTCACATTACCGTTAAAACCACTTGTGAAATTTTGCGCAGTTTTTAGAGTAAAAAATTGAAATTCTTGATTTCAACATAGGCAATAGGTTGAATTAATATAACCTAGACCCAGATATAAGCGTAGAATTGATATCTCATTAGAAACGTTTAAAGCTCTGATTCCTCACGAATCATACGTATGCTAAGTAACAGTTAACTAGAGAGTGTGCAGCTTGGTTCCATTGACCATAAGTTAGGAAAGGCAGCTCAGTCGGTATATCGATACGGCTAATAAAAAAAAAAACTGGGACCAGCAAAGCCTCTCAAAACAATTTGATTACACAGCGAGAGCTAAAAACAATGTTAGTATAAAACTTAAGTATACCAGAGTATTTCTACAAAGAACATATTTTGCCTCTGGGTATCCTTATTATCTAACGGTGAGGCTCTGCCTATCAGTGGCGCGAGTTTAATTATATGGTGAAACAAGAATATACCTACTCTCTCTCTCTCTCTCTCTTGAACAATCCTACACCAAAGCCAATTTCTTCGATGGAAAAAAGCACCAAAGGTTATAACAAAACACTCAAATAAGCCAGATTACACCTGGTACAAAGACAATGCTGCCATTTAATATCAGCCTGAGAGCAAATTTTCCTATCAGCCACCAAAGACTTACACCTGTGAGCAGAAGCCAGGATTATGCACGATCCCATCTCTCCCCTCCCTTCTTTCCCCCTATGTTTCGCAAAGAATTCATTATGGGACAAAGCATGGCTGAGGCTTGAATCTCGGACCGCATGCTCTTCAGCAGAAGCACTGCCGACTCAACAATCTGAGTTCCCCATGAGTTCCACCTGTATTCCAGAGAAAGAATTTGTAATGACTCTGTAGGGAGCAGTGCTACCGTGGACTCTGTATATGACTCAATAACTTAGATAAGACGTTTCAACGACCAAACGTGAGGTCTCGATATATATTACCGAGACGGTGCTTGTAACAAGGAACCAATGCCATCTCAAAGCAAGAAGTTGAGAATTCAAGTGTCGGGACTTATGAATTGCCCGTATTTGAATATACACGTAATCCACACCAGGTACATTATCGAAAGGTTGAGAATGGTGAAACAAAGGAAGAATGCTACACGTTGATGAATTTGTAATTCGAAGAATTCTATGAAGTGCCACCGGATCATGGTTAGACAAGTAGGCCGAATTGATTGAGAGTATGGCTAAGCTTCAACCTATGATATGGATTAAACCTAGACCCAGGGGGTGATAATTTATCCACAACAGCATCAAACGAGCATGAGTTTTCTGAAGGGTTCCTGAAAGCTCAGTCGGTAGATTACTGGGCATTGAAGAAGGAGATCGAGATTCGAGACTACATCTTCGTATAGGATTCTTCGGAAACGTAAAAAGGCTTTAGAGACGTAAAATTACCAATATAACTTGATGAACAAAAGGGAAGAAAAGACCACCACCAGTCGTGGTGATAGTTGAGTTAATAATTCGTAGTATATGGTGCCATGGTTTCAGGGGTTAGACAAACAGGGCTAGATTTCATTTAAGAGTAACATGTATTATTATGCACTTAAACACAAACATGTGATATGGACCATGTGGTGATAAGGCGCATTAAATAGCGCAGTAGTGCTCTGTTCCGATGAACAAGAGGTCTCAGGTTCGAGTCTCAGCCTTCAGACAGTACTTTCGAGAAACACAGGGACGTGAAACTAAGCATGTATGGAATTTACACATCTCAGAGAACAAGTGTGAGATATGTTACATCTAACAATCACTTTGACATCCCAGACCATGAAGTCAGGGCTTTGAGTAACAGAGTCTTGAAATACGCACAAGGAAGATATCAACATTTACAATGTAGATAGTTGACTAAGCTTAAATACTGAAACAAAGGCAAAATATCCAGAAATTCAAAACAATGAACATGCTCAGATTTCGTCATTAGAGTATGAACACATTTTAACCTTAAATGCAGAACAGGTGGTGAAAAGGGCGGCTTGTGGCTCTTACATAAATGCCCGGGACTGGTGAGTAGGGGGTCCGGGGTTCGAATCATAGATGGTGCTCCAATCTCCATACGCGCGCATAATTTTTACTGAAAACCTTTGGGCATAATCAGAGATTGTTAATATTATGGACGCCAAACCTCTCAAAGAAAGAACAAGCGTTAGATCTATTGCCAAGATGCTAATGATAAGTAGAACCCACTAGGGCGGGCCTTGAAGTGATGGAGCTCATGACCAGCTTGTAGTAAGTAGTACTAAGTACCAGGGGAAATTCAAAGTTTGAGGGTTTCGAGAGACGAACCACAGGGAAACTGCCGATGGACTTTAAAGACTCCCCGCCGCGGTGATAAGTTTGTGAATTCTTAATACATGTACATCGTACATTATACAAGCATAAAGTGCCACCGTACCAGGGAGAACCAAGTAGACGCATATTTTATGACGAGAGAATGTCCACGTATTTAAACCACCGATACAGACCAGGTGGGCTACCCCAGAGTCCAGTCGGTAGTGCTTTAGAAGGACGAGTGTATGGAGGGTCGAGATTCGAATCTCAGCTGGCGCCCTCATCGCCGCACAATCATGATATTCGATAGACCTAGAAAACGTAAAACTATATCAAGTTAAATTCTTAATTTAAATCTCTAAGCAAAACTCGTATCCCTATTTGTCTTATAAATCAAAACCTTAAAATAAAGCCCCCCTCTCTCCCTCCCCCGTAAACTATTTTAAGCAAAGTATTCCGAAAGCGCAAATCACCACAGAAGGGTATAAAAAGTGTTTCATTTTGGAAATGCTCAAGCAGTTAAAATTGAAATAATTTCACCTTGAGAGAAAGAGATAAAGATAGAGATATAGAAAGATAGATATATAGATAGATAGATAGATAGATAGATAGATAGATAGATAGATAGATAGATAGAGAGAGAGAGAGAGAGAGAGAGAGAGAGAGAGAGAGAGAGAGAGAGAGAGAGAGAGACCAAACAAAGTATTCCACGCCAGGCTATAATTTGAATTAGATGAAGTACCAGAAGGTTTAAAAATATGTAACTGCAGTACTCAAATTGGTCACCGTAATAGTCTCTTTGTTACATACCTTCACCACCACCGCCACCACCTTTTGCCAATCACCCATATCTTATTGGTAATTCATGCAAGAGATATTTATTTCAATAATTCTAAAACAGGTCTTCACTTAGCCATCATATACGTCCACAGATCCGAAGTCCTTTTGAGATCATCAAAAGTAGACCCCTTCATATTAACAATTCTCTTTGTAATGAAAAGGCGTGTGCGACTTCGTTTCAACTTCTACGTCACTGAATTTATGAAGTGGGTATTGCCATGAAGTAAAATTATTCAAAGCCAAGGCAAGTATTTATTTCAAGCTAATTGACTGTCTACAACAATTCTTCACTTGATGGTGATAAGAGTATTAAGACGACGGTCGATCCAAACTACTTTTAAGATCGCCAAGAGTAAACCACTTAATAGAAATAATTCTTTAAGTATCGTGATGAAAAGGCAATTTTGTGAGAATTCGTTTAACCTTCCACCGTCACCGCCACTGAATTAATCAAGTGGGTAGAAGTGTTGCCACTGCCAGAGATCTCATGAGCTCAGATGGTTAGACGACTGTGTTTCCTACAGACAAATACAAGAGCCATGTCAGAAGAAAGACAGAACAGCCTCATAGAGTCAGCACAAAGGATTAGATGAAGTACCAGAAGGTTTAAAAATATGTAACTGCAGTACTCAAATTGGTCACCGTAATAGTCTCTTTGTTACATACCTTCACCACCACCGCCACCACCTTTTGCCAATCACCCATATCTTATTGGTAATTCATGCAAGAGATATTTATTTCAATAATTCTAAAACAGGTCTTCACTTAGCCATCATATACGTCCACAGATCCGAAGTCCTTTTGAGATCATCAAAAGTAGACCCCTTCATATTAACAATTCTCTTTGTAATGAAAAGGCGTGTGCGACTTCGTTTCAACTTCAACGCCACTGAATTTATGAAGTGGGTATTGCCATAAAGTAAAATTATTCAAAGCCAAGGCACGTATTCATTCCAAGCTAATTGACTGTCTACAACAATTCTTCACTTGGTGATGATAAGAGTATTAAGACGGCGGTCGATCCAAACTACTTTTAAGATCGCCAAAAGTAAGCCACTTAATAGAAATAATTCTTTAAGTATCGTGATGAAAAGGCAATTTTGTGAGAATACGTTTAACCTTCCACCTTCACCGCCACTGAATTAATTAAGTGGGTAGGTGTATTGCCAGTGTCAGAGATCTCATGAGCTCGGAAGTCTCTCAAAGACTATTCAACAGCCGTTGGCACCGGCTGGTCTTTGGAATTCCCCGATGGCCCCCGTTGAGTTCTTTAACGCAAGACGTATGCTGTTCATTTCTTCCTTTAGTAATAGTAGGCGCCAGATTGCCCAGTCAATAGTGCTCTTGGTTGAAAAGCAGGTGGTGCAAGTACAATACAATGTACCCCAGTTTACTCACTGAATCTCCGGGCGAGTAGCTTATATTTCTTTTTTCTTGATTTCCCGCTTATAAATAAATAAGAACCTCTTCTTTCAACACACACCCTTCTTTACAGCAAGAAAAAATCGTTCTAAAAAGAACAATGAGAAAAGGCTTACGAATCCAGCTTAGTTGTAGAAACGATGGACGGAAATATCACCGGATCTTCATCGTTTCAATAATAATTATCTATGGAACTCAATTTTTCTCATCTTTCTTTCTAACTTTTTATTTTAATACGTCATTGTTGTAAAAAAACAAACACACACACACAAACTGGAAAAAAAAGTATCTTCTTGCCCACATCTCTGTCTGTTTGATAGTCTGTCTTATTTCTATATTTATATTACATCGTTTATCCATTGTCTTTTTATCAATCTCCCTATTTTCTATACCCCCCCCCCCCCTCTTCCTCAACCCATTCTCTCTCCTCCCCTCTAAACCTACACTCTAGCATAATTATGATCCATCAATCCGTCTGAATATTCTCCAATTTTTTTACGCTCTGCCGTGTGTATACCCCACCCCTTCATAACCACCACCCTTTCTCTCGCCTATCACACAAAGGCTATGCTCATTGTCCATAATCATACATATTACCAGCCGGATTATTCCCCCGTATGCCACCCCATAGAGTAGAACCCCCAGTCTAAGCAGTCAACCTCAGTGATGATCGTTCTGTAGCCTAGGTGAGAGAATGTAGGCCCTACGATACACAAGGCAGTAACGGATGACGTAATGACACCTCTCCGGCGTTTAGCAATCTGATTGCTGATTGACTCCGTAAGCCCAATGCTTGGATGTCTGTGTAGATTCTCCTACCTACCGTCGTCATTTCCACCATGAGCTCGTTATCGCAAAGCTTCAATAATAATTGTCCAGTGTGGGACCAGCATGTGGTGACCACCACACAAGTCAGGGGTGTGACCTGCCAGCACCTAAGAGTCCGTTCCAGACACAGTGGTGAGACCAGACAGTCTGAGACAACACTCAGACGTGCTGGTCGGAGCGACAGGGAGTACGTCACAATGAACGCGTGTCGGGTGGTGAGACAGTACGGGTAGACAGACTAGACACTAGACAGACAGGCAGGTGTTTCTTGGAACAATCTGGTCACATGGTCGTGGTCACTTAGTGCTGGTAGAGATAGTCACCGAAAGAGAATTATTTTTTTTTATCGCAGAATCCAAGACAGACTTGTATGGTTCTTTAACGTGTTTAGGGTTCCCTTTTATTTGACGATTTAAAAAATTACCCATAGGAGGTTGGCATAAAAAGTAAATTTTGGAATTTAAATTATGATGGGATGGAGAGGAGAGAGTGAGAGAGAGAGAGAGAGAGAGAGAGAGAGAGAGAGAGAGAGAGAGAGAGAGAGAGATTGGCAAGGGGGGCGGGGTGGACCGGACGAGAAAACAATGAGGAACAATACGAGATAGATCAAACGGAGAGAGTTGAGTAGTGCGATAAGGATAAAAAAAAAACCCAAAAAACAATGATGATGATGAACTAACAAACTTCTGTATCATAGGTGACAAACTGAAAAGAAAGGAGAAATAGGTGCAAGAAGGGAGGAAGACATTAAATGTACATACAAATACAAAAGCCATGTCAGAAGAAAGAAAGACGAGGCTCGAAGAGTCAGCATAACTGGCAAAGAGTAACTAATACCAAACATCAAAGCAATAGATACTGAATCTCTCTGACTGGTTAGACGACTGTGTTTCCTACAGACAAATACAAGAGCCATGTCAGAAGAAAGACAGAACAGCCTCATAGAGTCAGCACAATGGACAAAGAGTAACTAGCTACCTGGTAGCAAACATAAAAACAAAAGACAGTGAATCTCTCTGACTCAGTGACCGGTATGACTAGACAGTGTTTCCTACCTGAACTCTGCAGCACCGCCCTCTTGGACGTGAAGCTTCCAGGGTTGGACAGTTCCGCGCTGTCCTGTGATGACCTGGAGTTGTGGTGGACAGATCCAGACGACAACTGGTGCTTCTGGTGGGCACGATCTTTTTCTCCTCCTCCTGCAGACCCTGACCTCCCTTGGGAGGCATACGACGAACCAAAGGAGTGCTGCTTCAAGGAGCCTGCGGACGCTCTCTTCTGCCCCAAGGAACCCGTTGACGACTGCCTCTGGGATGATGCCGAGTTCTGGGACCCCGTGGATCGGTGTGACGCGAGGGACGCGCTGGACTGAGGCTGTGGCCGGACACTGTGCTGGCTGGACACGCTGGACACGCTGGACATGCCAGGCCCGGCGCTGACCACTGGGTCCGCGTTCTCAATGTCCTGCTGGAGGCGGGCCAGCTCGCGGTGCTGCCGCAGGTAGTTCTCCACCTCGGCCTGGTGCAGGTACTGCTGGAGGTCCTCCTCGCTCGGGAACCGAAGCCCCTGCTGCTGCTGATGCTGATGCTGATGCTGAATTTGATTATGCTGATGCCGGTCGAGGTAATACGGAAACTGGATGATTGTGAGGAAAGAGTCATAAAAAGAAAAGAGAGATTTAGGAGGGGGTTCGGGGTAGACCAGACGAGAAAACAACGATAAGAAACAATACGAAATGAGATAGAGAAACAAAATGAGACCACTTGGATAGTGCGACAAGGATATAAACAATGATGATGAACTAACAAACTTCTGTATCATGGGAGACAAACAGAAAAGAAAACAGAAAGAGGTAGGAAGACATTAGTGTACAAATAGAAGAGCCATGTCAGAAGAAAGGCAGAACAGCCTCAAAGAGTCAGCACAATGGACAAAGAGTAACTGTCTACCTGGTAGCAAACATAAAAACAAAAGACAGTGAATCTCTCTGACTCAGTGACTGGTATGACTAGACAGTGTTTCCTACCTGAACTCTGCAGCACCGCCCTCTTGGACGTGAAGCTTCCAGGGTTGGACAGTTCCGCGCTGTCCTGTGATGACCTGGAGTTGTGGTGGACAGATCCAGACGACAACTGGTGCTTCTGGTGGGCACGATCTTTTTCTCCTCCTCCTGCAGACCCTGACCTCCCTTGGGAGGCATACGACGAACCAAAGGAGTGCTGCTTCAAGGAGCCTGCGGACGCTCTCTTCTGCCCCAAGGAACCCGTTGACGACTGCCTCTGGGATGATGCCGAGTTCTGGGACCCCGTGGATCGGTGTGACGCGAGGGACGCGCTGGACTGAGGCTGTGGCCGGACACTGTGCTGGCTTGACACGCTGGACACGCTGGACATGCTGGACACGCCAGGCCCGGCGCTGACCACTGGGTCCGCGTTCTCAATGTCCTGCTGGAGGCGGGCCAGCTCGCGGTGCTGCCGCAGGTAGTTCTCCACCTCGGCCTGGTGCAGGTACTGCTGGAGGTCCTCCTCGCTCGGGAACCGAAGCCCCTGCTGCTGCTGATGCTGATGCTGATGCTGAATTTGATTATGCTGATGCCGGTCGAGGTAATACGGAAACTGCATTTCGGTGCCTTCTAGCACGCTGCCGATTTTCGCTTGACGGTTATGTTCGGGTTTCTCCGATAATTTCCCATTTTCGGGATTTCTCGTAGGGGGAATATTACCGAGGTTTCCCAAAGGCGGTTGAATATCGGGGTTTCCATGAAAAAGCACGGGATCCGCGTTTCCTTGTGAGTCAGTGTATGTACAAGCGGTGCCTTGGTGTTGAGACCGACCCATCGTCTGAGTGAAGTTTCTTGCTGTCGCTCCTGGAGGCAGGTCGAAATCTTCCTCCCTAGGCGGCGACTGCTCCACCACGATGTCCAGCTGGTGGTGAGGGAAGCCAGTGGCCGGGACGCGCGGGTTTGAACCAGGGAGTTTGGTCATGGATGACACCACCAAGAAATGGTTCTCAGATTGGCCATGAAGCTGTTGCGGCTGCTGCTGTTGGTGGTGGTTGTGATGAGGAAGATGCTGAAGGCTGAATGAGCGGGTCTGTTGGTGCAGGCTTCCCACTGAAGATTGGGGCTTCTGTTCGAAAGTTGACTCGAAGCTGCGGCTCTTCACGGGAAGCTCTTGCTCGGAGGTATACCTGAAATACACGGAAACACTTTTACATGTCCATGTACATGTACCAATGTTGTTGTTGTTGTTGTTGTTGTTGTTGTTGATGATGTTGTTATTGTGTTTTGTTTTGTTTTTAATTTTTGTTTTGTTTTTGTTATTTTGTTGTTTGTTTTTCTTTCTTTCTTTTTTTTATTATTATTATTATTTTTTTTTTGGGTGGGGGGGGGGGGGGGGAGTAGTTAACTTTCGGTTAAAAAGGTTATTTCAAGGAAGGAACCCATGTCTAAAGTTGGATTCATTAAATGCCGCCGCACAGACTTTGGGGATACATGTCCCAGGACTTCTTTCTCATCCGGTAACATCGTGTTATCAATGTGTGTGTGTGTGTGTGTGTGTTTGAATTCTTAAGAAATTATTAATTGTCTCACAATCCGAAAGAAGCAGCCAAACATGATGGACTCATGGCTTGTTTCAACTGACTAAAAGGGACATGATATGATGACCAAAAAAAAAACCCCGGAGGAAATGAGATTTTTCCAATTTTACACTAGCAATCCAGCAGATGGTTTTTTGAATGAAGGTAAAATGTAAGGAAACATAATCTGAGCAAGTAAAAATACTAAGACAGAACAGTATGTGGGATCAAAAAGAAACAAACACGATAGCTGCTTGACTTGCGCGGGCTACCTAAATTTACTTCTGAATTTCAAATGTTAAAAATGTATTACAATAAAAAAAAAAAACTATACTTGTAAATTTCGACTGACCTTGACCCAGTGTTGACCTCATCCCCATTCCAGAGGTCACGAGTGCTGACCCCAGATGACGCGGTCAGTTTAGTGTCTGACGCTCTCAGACAATCATCACTGGTGGTGTCAGTGTGCATGCCGTGCACGGTGCTTCTGCTGTTGCTGCTGTTGCTGTTGCTGTTGTTATTGACGTTGGTGCTGCTGTCGGTGCCCTCTATGTTCGCACCGATTCCTTGGAGGTTCTCCTCAAAGTCCCCGTCCATCTCGCTCATGGTATCCACCGTGTCGTAGACTGCGGAGATCTCCTCAGTGGCCGTTGTCCTCCGGGTCTGGACTGTGAAGGCGGAAGACTCGGATGCGGCATCCATGTTATTGAGGGCATCAAAGCTGTATGGGGAGGTCGTGCTGTTTAGGGTATCCATGCTGTTTAAGGCGTCAAAGCTGAATGGGGCGGTCATGTTATGCAAGGCGTCCAGGTTGGGTTGGTCAGCCATGGTCTGAGAGCCAGTGAGACTGACCGGTACCTGTACTAGTGTGCCTGGGGTGTTGGAGCAGCTTGTACCCACAGACTTTGCGCTTTTGTTAGACGCTCTGGACACGTTCTGACTCATGTCAGGCCCTGCAGGTGTACATTTACTGGTGTTGCAACTGGAAACTTCCACTGTGCTTGTGCCAGATGCGACCTTAGACACTGAGATTTCTGTTGGAGTTATGTTTTCTGACAGAGGGAAACCCTGAGTATAATGCCCTGATCCGAAGTTATGAAACGGATCATCGCTACTTTCTATATCGTCTTCATCGCCGTCTATTTTGTCATAAACATTAAATCCTTCGCTTTCGTCGATATCTTTTCCAGAATCGCCCCCATCACCAGTTTCATTTTTATGTTCCTGGCCGTACGGCTCCAAACAAATCTGCCTGGTCTCCAACGTCTGGTAGTCGGGATGGTAGGAATTGTCAGACCCGGAGCTCCAGTGCCGGACAGGTGACACTCTCCTGGAAGTTCCTCTGTCTTTATCCAGCGCCGGGGGCGGCGGAAATTCCCGTTCATCAGCAGACGTGAATGGGTCCTCGTCCAGGCACAGCTCGTCTATGTAGGGTATGCTGGCCCGCATCTCCTGGGGGCTCAACATGCTGCTCACTGATGTAGACTGGTGCCTACTCTTCGGGGGTGTCTTTGGCGCGTGGATTAAACCTGAGGTAAAGGCGTTCTTGATGGAGTTTTGTTGATCTTGTGACCAAGAAACATTGCGAACATCCTTTAGCGGAGTCTTGTGTTTGTTTTCGGGTTTTGACATGTGTCGCGAGATCGTGTTTGAACGGGTGTTCTGGTCCGATGATGCGATCTGTCCCTTTTTGGAGAAATTTGCCTTGCCGAAGAGGTTGTGGAAAAATGACTTCTTTTTCCTGACGATGTGATTCTCAGTAGCTGTCGTAGGATTATATACTTGTGGTAAAGTTTTTGATTGAGTAATATCATCTGAAATTTCAGTTATCTTCACATGGGCGTCCTTATCCAGCGCCATGTCAAATGAAGCAGGAGTTTGCATATCGCGTGTTCCTTTTTCGTAATCCTCCAGGTGCTCCTGATTACCCTGATCATCACCATCGCCAACAGCGTGGTCGCCGTCATCATCATCGTCGCAGGACTTGAGCAGGCTGTGCGCCTCGCACTCTCCGGCGGCTTGGGAAGAGTCCATGGACGACTGGGTCAGATCCTGCAGCCTCAGGCGTTTGTAAGGGCTGACCAGGTCGAAGCGAGGCGTCTCCACGAAGACCTGCCTGCTCCTGCCGGGGGTGTGGGCATTCTTCAGTAGCAGCCCGTTGGGAGCACGGGATTCCCCGCCCATATGGGCATCTGCCCCGCCCATCAGGGCATCTGCCCCGCCCATAAGGGCATCTTCCCCGCCCAGCTCGAGCTCTAGATCGCTGTCCTCATCGCCGCTGTCCATGCTCGGGGCTCTGTCGTGAAGCCGAATGTCCTGATTCTGTCGGAGATAGTCGTTGGGGTTGCTTTGGTTAGAGATATCGGATCGCTGAGCACTTGCGTCTTTTCCTACTGTGCTGCAGTTGTCCATGTTTAATCTGTTGATGGGGGTGGATGGAAGGGGTGTGAATAGTTAGTAGGCTGATACGAGTAGACATCAGGATCGTTTGGTGGTCCAAGTAAAAATTAAAAATAGATAGAAGGCCGAAACAAAAGGTAACGTGAAGTTCATCGTTGTGTAGTGCTCCAGCAATGCTCTATCAAACCTCTAACATGATCATTTTCAAGTTATAAGCACCACCACGTTCCCGTTGTTCCCGAAATTAAAATTCCAAAGAAAATAATTCATGTAACAAAAAAGTTTGTGAACATTTTATATTGATGTGGGACCCGATAATCTACCACACAATTCATTTTCACACATAATCTGATAGTCAAAAGAGGGGGGGGGGGGGGTTAAGTACGCATAAAAAGTATTTGTACTTGTTTTCCAAAATGTTTTGGGCTTAGATTTTTTTTTACGTTTGCAGCTGTGCAGTTCAGCGTCACACAATCTGCTCTTCTATGGGTTGATGATAATACTTAAACACACATTCTTACACAGACAAAAAGTGTCATGTTTTGACTTCTTTTTCAAATGAAAAAATAGTACCAATAAAGAACAGCTACTGATCCTGCACCCAGTCTACACTGGATGCCTCGGGCTATTAGACACACAGCAACACACACACACACACACACACACACACACATATTTCATGATAGCTCCAGGACGCGTGGTTATTTCTCATGACCTCTAGCAGGCCGAGATAAAAAAAATATGAGAAGACAACTTTTTATACAGGAGACTGATGGGCAAGATTTTTTTTTGTTTTTGTTTGTTTTTTGCTTGTTGGTTTTTACATGCTAGTGCCTAGATACTGAGTTGCGATAAAGTAACTCCCGTCAAAGCCAGTGATCTTTTAAATCTATATTTATTAGCCTCCCTCCATCAATTAGGGGCCATGAACAGGAATCGAATCAGGGACCTGCTAGTCAAAGGCCGCGCACCCTACTTACCTATCCACCTAGCCCTTCGGGGACACAGGTGACAAAACCTGTTATCCCAGTATCAACATCTCTCTCACTGTCTCACTGTCTCACTGTCAACTCCAAACCATTGCGCACAGTAAAAAATTGTGCTGGCCTTGTAGAGTTCCTATAGGAACGGAGGTGTTGGAGGAAAAAAATAAAACCCGTCAAGGCATACAACCAGCCACGCTCTGGTACCCCCGGGTAAGGCACTGTACAGACCTGGGGTACGTCAACATAATCAGTGGCTGGTATTGAACCCGGTACATAGGTGTGAGTGCTAGCTGTCAGACCGTATACAGACTTTAACACCGTGGCTTCCACACAGGGACGAGTGTGATAACGATATGATTGCTTCTGATTTCCAGTCTGATTTCTTTCTTTAAATCTCAGGTAGAAGATAACGTGGAAGGGGAGAAAAGAAAATAACCCCACAATCACTGCTTAAACAAACAAAATAAATTGATAGAGTGTGGATGAGGAATTACAAAGCCATCGTAAAGGGATCTACCTTATTTCAACATTAGTATGACAAAGTACATCCTTTAGAAAGCCTGTACAAGTCCATTTAAAACACGTGAAGGTGGTTTTAAAATTCAAGTTAAATCACATAAAAATGCCAATGAGAAAGGGGAAGACGGGATTGGAGAGAGAGAGAGAGAGAGAGAGAGAGAGAGAGAGAGAGAGAGTGAGGCAGACAAAGAGAGACAGACAGACAAACAGACACAGAGACAGACAAAAAGACAGACAGGCGAACAGACATATGCTCCTGAGAGATAGAGAGAAAAAATGGGAGACAGAGACATACCGAGTGAGAGTTAGATAGAGAGAGAGAGAGAGAGAGAGAGAGAGAGAGAGAGAGAGAGAGAGAGAGAAGGCGCCTAATATTCAACCGGTTGATCTGTCAGACCTCACAGGAATTGTAACACCATAGTTTGGCCAACAGAGACGAGTGTGCTAACCATATGATTGCCTCTGATTTAGGACCGATTTGATTCACTCTATAGGATGGAATGAGCGATAGCAAAAAGCGCCCTCAACCCGAAACAAACGAGAACTTTGTAAGAAAACCAAGCTTCGTGTTACATTAAAGGTTAAAAGGTTTACATGTAACAATTTTTCCTGTTAACCTATATAACTAAACTTAGACTTTGTGTAGAAGTCAAATAATAAGGAAAAACACTCTCATAACTAATTATTGATTGAGACATTAAGTTTCATATACCGGCATAAGTGGATTGCTAACTTTAGGTTTTAAAATACCGGTTGAGTTTGTATACATTTACTATGTGAATCTTTAACAATAGTGCAGCTTCAGACTTACTTCATGGTAATAATAATTTAAAAAATAAATAAATAATAATAATAATAATAATAATAATATATTATTATTATTATTATTAAAATGGCATTAACACTGCGCATATCCAAGGAAAAAGGAATGCTCTTTGCGCCAAAGTCACCCGTTTCCCTTCTCCCAAACCAAACTCTCCGAATTTCCTATATCACCAATGAACTACGTAAAAAGAGAGAGAAAGGGGGGGGGGAGAAAAATCTTGGTTTAACTCTTCAGAGGAAACTATAAGGTTAGAGTTCAGGAACACCAGCTGAGATTCAAAGATTCAAACGCGGACCTCCCGTTGCCAGTTCAGGGCATTAACCTTTCCAGCCTCCTGCTCCACCCTAAACCCAACACCGGCAAAATATATCTCCTATCCTAAAATGCGCAGATAGTGCAACGCCATCTATCTTTGAGATAGAGCGAGAGTGAACCAAAACGAAGGTAGTTTAGATACCGGCCACCACAAGCTCTGGTCATCCCACAGGGTTTATCCGTGTAGACAGGGCCAGGAACAATATTGACACAGGCCCAATCAGCCGGCCCCTTCTAGCCACACACATATTATATATACACACAGAGGCAGGGCCGGGTGGTAACCAGGGGGAGTCCCAGGGGTGAGCGGTTTATCTTGTGATTTATGGGGCCCTCACCCGGAGATTAGCGCGTTTCTACAGACTGGGTGGGCGAGAGTATTTAGAGGGTGGAGGGGTATTCAACTATTGGGTATGTTCAGACAGTAAACGTACATAACGTTCAAGGGCACCATAGAGCTAAATCTTGACCATTGGTAGAAAGCTTACAATCATGATTTCCTTTGTCTTTCCTTTAACTAACACCGTATCTAATAACTTATTTGATTAAAGATTCAGTTGCCATATGTATGATGTTCAGTACCCGTCTTTGGTCTGATGTAGCCTTCTTTCAGTTTATCGAGCTGCCAAGATGGCTTCTGTGGAAAAATTGGTCCCAATCATTGACCTAGAAATAGAGTATCAATTGCCCTAATACTCCCGCTCTACAGTATATTTGTGGTGCTGATCATAAATACAGCGGATATACAAGTTTCAACCAGGGGAAACTTTGCGACCTCGTCGGGTTCGCACACGTGACAAAACATTGCTCGCTCTAACGACGACGCTTCTTCATTTCCGATGTTATCACATTTGGCTAGTCGCAGTGATATCACCAGAGAAATCTCAGTTGATAGAGTGCTAGACGGACAAGCAGGACATACGATGTTCCATTCCCAGTTAGTACCCTCCACGCCCCCCCCCCCCCCCAAAAAAAAACCCCATCCTAATCTTTGCATTTGAAGAGAATAAACGATACAACCTATCAATATAATATATAGCCGCTACCACAAACCTCTCATGATTATTGCTCTTATTAGGATGGTCTACGATTATCACATTAACACGAGGTTTTTTGTTTCGTTTAAAGAAAATGTAATACGCCCAATGAATTACATGTATTATGGTTTGGGTATGACATGCAATGTTAGGGTGTGTGATTTAGGAAACATGTAACTATGTAAAGATTAGACATAACAGTGTTAAGGACATGGTGGGAAAAGGCACGAAGAAGAAAGAGATAGAAAGAGAAACAGGGATGAAGAGGAGGAAAAATATTAATAGACAGGAACAGAGATAGATAAAACAGAAATTATAAAGAGTGAGACACAGAGAGAGAGAGAGAGAGAGAGAGAGAGAGAGAGAGAGAGAGGAGGCGGGGGGGAGACACTGACAGCTACATTGTGAGAGAGGGATAGAGACAGAAAGATTAGATAAAGAGTAAAGTAGTTGAGTGATTAATTGATTGCTGCTGTACTACGCTACAGTACTAGCTACCCTCTATCCTTCACTATCAGCACCATTATCTGGAATGGAGGGGATAATGAGCAGAAGATGGCCAGTAAAGTGCGAGATAGTGTCCTGATAGGCCTGGGTTAATCCGTCAATAGGGTACTGTGGCGTCTGGAGTAGTTACCAGGGGGAGAGATACAAGATTGTACGACAAAAGAGAATACAAGAGATAGATAGATACAGGAAGAAAGGGAGAAGGAGAAGGGAAAATATGAAGACGCAAGGACAGAATGGAATGAGAATTTGAGATGGAAGGTTGAGAGAGAAAAAGAGATTGAGAGAGAGAGAGAGAGAGAGAAAGAGAGCTGGAGAGCGAGCAAGAAAGAGAGAGATATAGAGAGAGAGACAGAGAGACAGAGAGAGAGACAGAGACAGAGGCAGAGACAAACAGAGCGAGACAGACAGAAAGACAGGCAAACAGACAGACAGAGACACAAACCACGAAAAGTGATAATTAGAATCAAGCATACTCTCCTTGTGCTCTATCTGCAGCTATTTCTACGGCTAGTATTTACTACGACTAATGTATCCGCTGCTACATCTGTGCCTATATTAACAAGATTAAAGAAAAAGAAAAACTAAACGGCAGCAAGATACCTGTACATGTACTTATAATTCAGCATTAATCACGTAGAGTAACGTCACTGATAAGAGAAATCTCCTCATTAAATAAGCTTTCAGTTCATAGATTAAGGACAATAATCTTAATTGGATTATGAAGTTCGCCCTGGTCTTATGCAGGTCTGAGTCATCCGAAAAATCTTAGCATCACCATCAGGCAGCCTGTGCTTAGTGGATAATTCTATAATAGTTACTACCGTGTTGATTGGTTCTCATGGCTCTATTCGGGTAAGGGAGTGGAGAGCGAGAGAGAGAGAGAGAGAGAGAGAGAGAGAGAGAGCAAGAGAAAGGAGTGTTTAAGAGATGTTCATGATAGAGAAGCAAAGAAAGTTAAAATGAGGTGAGGTGTTCTAAAATAAAAAGAGATGAAGGAGAAAGTAACATGAAGAATGAGAGAGGAATAGACAGGTTGTTGTTGTTGTTGTTTTTTTGTTGTGTTTTTTTTTAGCTCAAAGTGGGTCAACGTGTATTTTGACTTTCCTTTAACCACACGCGATCCAATATCATGCATATGAAAAAAATGCAACCTTAATAGAACAATCATTGATTCGTTTAGTAGCCCATTAATTTCCCGACCAACCCAAAGCCGAGACGGAGTCGTCAGCAGAAGTTCCTCCCACAAAACTTCTACATGTACTTGCCAGTCGGAGGACTAAATTATCTGGCGCCCCGAACAATCTACAATAATACTTTGCACGTGAGACAAATCCAAGTTAAGCAGAAGCTCGGTAGACGTTTCGTGGGAAAGTCTAGGAAAACCTAGGGACTGTTTAATTTACTAATCACTAGAGAGCGGGGATGTCACCAGAGATGAGTTAGAAAGTCTACCAACTACAAGATAGGCAGGTTAATGCCCTTGATTAGACGCAGGTGTGTATGTGTACTGGTCAGATCTACTACAAACGTTGTTAACGGAGAGAGAGAGAGAGAGAGAGAGAGAGAGAGAGAGTCAAGGCCCAAAAAGACAAAGACGAGGACAGAGGCATGACAAGAAAAAGGGAAAAATAAGACATCAAAGAAGAAGACTGAAATTCGAAACAATGATAGAGAGAAGGTAAGAGAGACGTCGTAGAAAGAAGAACAGGGGAAGAGAAATAAATATAGAATAGATAGAAACAGTTAAAACAGGTGGGAGCGATAATAGAGTGGAAGCCGAATTTTTTTGTTTTATTGTGTATGAGAGAGAGAGAGAGAGAGAGAGAGAGAGAGAGAGAGAGGGGGGGGGGGGGGGGGGA
>RQTK01000621.1:0-22959 GCA_003991915.1 Elysia chlorotica | reverse complement strand
AGACAGACAGACAGACAGACAGACAGACAGACAGACAGACAGACAGACAGACAGACAGATAGATAGATAGATAGATAGATAGATAGATAGATAGATAGATAGAGAAAGAGAGGCGGGGCGAGACAGAGAGAATGGGAGAGGAAAGAGTCGAAGAAAAGAGAGACAGAGACAGAGAGAAGGGAGGGGGGAGCGACGGAGAAAAAGAGAGAGAAAGAGATAGATAGATAGGTAGATAGAGAGAGAGTCAGTGGACGAAAACTACACCGCGAGCGGCAGATCGAGAGTACATTGTGCTGAACCCAAGTGCACTCTAGACGGGGTCTGGCAGTCACTGACAGAACATACTCCAGGTCTAGACCTGACCGTGACAAATTACTCTGATGGGCATGATGACAATGGTGTACTCATTATCTCCCTTGCATCAAGTGCGGTCACAGGCCAATTTCCTGGATATGCATTCTCCGTTCATAATAACGCATTCTTCCATTCTTCGTAATTCTTGCCGTATAGGATCCCCCAGGGGAACCTAGAAGACGTTAAACCCGGAGGGAGGGAGATAATTCTCTCCATCCCTCTATAGAGAACTTCCTTTTTGCACAATCTGGGTGCAGCGTCGCGGTTCCATCGGAATGTTATAAATTAATGTTTGATGGGGCTTTCGTTACTGACACAGAGAATGCGAAACTGAAAGTACACTGTACAACACTCAGGGATCAATGGGCATGTGATCCAACCATGGAGTACTTAATATAGTAAGCTATGGATCCAACCAAATTACTCAGATCACTATTATGGAAACAGTGCATCTAGAATCTATCTTGCACCGAATATCGTCACAGGCCTGTTTGGCATTTCCCTGGACACGACCATAACATTCCTTAAAAACTATTTCAGTACGACGATGACACAAATGTTTATATCTGATTACATTTTGTTTGCTGACACACTGACACAAAGGTCTCAAAATTGAAATTAAGAAAGGGTGTGTTCAAATGATGCGACAATGACTGATTTTCTGGCTGCAGTGACAGCAATGGACTGTGGCATTACTAGTACTAAAAATTATCACCATTGATTCACCTATGAACGTAGACCACAGATTTCTATTAATAGCAATCTGCTCATTTTCGGGGGATGCGCATTCTTTAGACCTCAACGATTTTAATACAATATCACCCGAATGCTACTATTGATTAATACGTATGTACTTTTCTATTACTGACACATGGGCCTGGTGGTTGGGTTGGCTGAGAAATCTCCGCGATCTTCTTGTTCCCTCTGTGAGGCAGCACGTGAAAATCACCAGATGTGCTTATATTAGTTCTAACGATGGGCGTTACTAAACTTAAAAAAAACAAACAAACAGGAAATATAAACCATTTTTATCATTAGCTGAATTACCTTAGGTCAGAGCGCGAGATTTTTTATCAAGAGGTCAAGTTTCAACCTCACTGAGTCTGTTTTGTTCCCTTCTTATTGGGTCATTGTCTTTTTATTAGAATGGCCATCTGAGAAAGACGTCTCGGTATCCCCGCTCTGTTTTTGTGTGGTGTCAAGTAAAAATAAAAAAAATTTTGCATTGTCTTAGAAAACCAACCAATCAACCAACCAACCGACCAACCGACCGACCAACCGACCTACCAAACAGAGAGATGGCGACATTGAAACAAAGAACTGCTGAGGTCACGACGTGATGCAACCAAGTGCACTCAGGCCCAGGTCGTGGCACGTGGCACCAGTCACGTGACGTTTGTCAATGATCCTGATGGTTACCAGACAAATTGCATCCTTCATCCTTGATGGCAAGGAGATGATTATTGTTTGGCGATAGCGAGGGGCCTCTGGAGGTAGTCGATGATGACGATGATGATGATACATGTAGTAATGCGGTGATGATAATAACGATGATTAATTGGTTTGCACTAACATATACTGGGAGTGCATTGAGTACTTCTAGTACTACTGTAAGTGTTGAGAGAATAGAGGCTTCTGTGATTTTTTTGTCGTTTGTTTCTTTCCTATTCGGTTTCTTAACGTACGTCGTCAAAATCTAGGCTTTCTCGCGGATTAGTCCCAGGTCTAACGTCTATAAATGTACGTAATCGCAACCACAAGAGATGTCTGATTGGGATTCGAACCTCTTGATTACAGGACAAGTTCAGGTTTAGAAGGTACCATTACATCTCCGCAGCTATACTAGAGTAACGGATGTCTTGATTTGCCCAAGTCAATCCAAAGGCCAATTCAGCTAGTATAGAAATTAAAACATTCAAAATCGTCAAATAGTACGGTTTGTTATTTGTTGATGTTTGTTTGTTCTTTGTTTTTGTGGGGTTTTTTTTATTTTGTTGGTTTTTATTTCTGTTTTAGTTGAGACTGAGGGGTTCTTTAATTGGGGTGTGTTTTTTTTGTCTGGGTGTGGGGTTTTTTTTTTCAGGGAGGTCTTATATACGTTCTACATCCCCTTGGGTTCCTGAGAATACTAAACTTTTCCTGAGGCGGGATCACCAAATGAAATTTGAACATCGGTCCTCATGCTCCGGGGTTCAGAGCACTATCGACTGAGCTGTGGAAAGCCCCTTCATAAAATTACGAGCTAAAGAAAAAAACAACAACGACCGATTCAATTATACTATCTAGTTGCTCGTGACTCCAGCATCTACTACTGGTTTGTGTGTTGAGTGCTGTGTCTATCAACCTGTAGTAGACTATTAAGTATTATTATCCTTCTGGTGTCTGGGGAGTTGAGTTCTGTGTGTGTGACAAGGCGCTAACAGAGGGCATCACCTACATCGGGCTAGTCTGTGGGTACTGAGCTGGGGGTAATGGGGAGCTATATAAGGTAGTAATGGGCTATAATAATGATTGCATGGTCAATGTTTATTTTTAGTCTTAATCACTTGCTCTGAGGGTGGATCTGATGATGAGCGCTAAAGATGTCGGTATCAAAAAGCCTGAATATGCCAGAAAGGTCAAGTTTAGTGATGACAATACCCACTGACCTAACAATAGAGATGTTATAAGTATTCCAATAACAAAAACCGAAGCAACAAAAAAACAGACACAATTTTGCGGGAAATAGTCACAGTTGGATTGCATGTACTTCAAGGAAACATTCAGACGGAGAGGCGTGAAATTAGAGTATGAGAGAGAGAGAGAGAGAGAGAGAGAGAGAGAGAGAGAGAGAGAGAGAAAGAGAGAGAAAGACAGAACAAGCAATAGATAAAGGCAGAGAAGACACAGAGAGAGAAAGAGAGAGAGAGAGAGAGAGAGAGAGAGAGAGAGAGAAAGAGAGAGAGAGAAAGAGAGAGAGAGAGAAGAGAGAGAGAGAGAGAGAGAGAGAGAGAGAGAGAGAGAGAGAGAGAGAGAGAGAGAGAGAGAGAGAGACAGGCAGAACGAGTGATAAAGTCTTAAAAGAAAGGCAGAGAAGACACAGCGATCTCCGTGTCCCTAACCCAGTGACTCCTGAAAGACAAATCGGTATTGAAGAAAAAAAAAATCTAAAAAATTAAACCTAGTTGAGCCTTCTAACTATTCTCATCAATCAACTCATCTAACATGTACAAACAGATTACGACGACACCCATTGTAACTGATTGCCTGTCTTATTAGTTTCTCGGCAAAGATTCCTCCAGGAACTAATCGGACTTGAATTTCTGTCCGTCTTTTTTTCACTCTGGTCATTTTAAAAACATAACGTTATTAATGAGTTGCCTTTTTTAGTGTAAACAAGAGTCACGGGGAGAGAGAGAGAGAGAGAGAGAGAGAGAGAGAGAGAGAGAGAGAGAAAGACGGAATGAGTAATAGATAAAGGCAGAGAAGACACGCACACCGGCCTCCGTGTCTCTAACCCCGTGACTCCTGAAAGACAAATCGGTATTGAAAAAAAAATTTAAAAATGTAGCCGAGCTAACCCTTCTAACTATTCTCATGAATCAACTCATCTAACAAACAGATTACGACGATACCCAATGCAACTGATTACCTGTCTCATTAATTTCACAATACAACCATTGCCGTGCTGACGTGCCGTAAACACAAACTCACTAATCCACCCTTAGTTTCTCCGCACAGATTCCTCTAGGAACTAATTTGTCACTTTGGTCATTTTTAAAACATAACGTTATTAATGGTTTTCTAGTATAAACAAGAGCTACGGGGAAAGAGAGAGAGAGAGGAGAAAGAGAGAGAGAGAGAGAGAGAGAGAGAGAGAGAGAGAGTTAAACGGAGTCAGCAAAAAGTGTCAATGAGAAAACAGAGAAGGGTTGAAAGGTAGGAGATGGATAGATGGTTGGTAAACACAGAGAGAGAGAGAGAGAGAGAGAGAGAGAGAGAGAGAGAGAGAGAGAGACTGCTGGGTGGTGATAAATGAGGGCGGAATCAATTCCATCTGGTCTAAAAACAGGCAGATGGTGTCTTTTCGGTACGGGTCAACGGACGCAGACGCACAGACACACACACAGAGACACACTGATGTGCTCACATAATAGCACATTCATCCACAGACAGACAGAGCGAGAGGGGGAGAGAGAGAAAAAGAGAAAAAGAGAGAGTTGAGTGAAAACAATATGAACAGCGATGAATATATGAAAATCGAACGAGAATGTCGGGAGAAAGAGTCAAAAGAAAAGATATAGGGAGAAAGAGAGAGAGAGAGACAGAGAGACAGAGAGAGAGAGAGAGAGAGAGAGAGAGTAAAACAGACAGACAGACGACCGAAAATAATATGAACGGCGATGAATATTATAAGAAAGTCGAAAGAGAATGAAATCGGCAGATAGAGACAAATGAAAAGAGAGAGAGAGAGAGAGAGAGAGAGAGAGAGAGAGAGAGAGAGAGAGAGAGAGAGGGGGGGGCGAGAGTTTGAAGAGAAATACGAAAGGGAAGGACAATAGAAATCTGAGATTGAATGACAAATTTATCAGTCAACAAGATTGCTCTCTTTGTGAAACGATATTGACAAACGTGCCTTGTAACTCTTCTTATCCCTAAACCATAACAGTAAACACTGTCGAGTCCCCATAGTTTACTGTAGAATTTTAAAGGATCTCCATTACAATGGTGAATCTCTATCTTCACTCCCTCTCTCTCTCATCCTGTGTCAATCTATTTGTCTCTTCCTCTTTATTTCTCTCTCTTCCTGTCTCTCTATTTTCCTCTTTATCTGTCTCTCTCTATCTTTTCCTTTCTCCCCCCCTCTCTCTCTCTCTCTCCCTCCCTCTCTCTCCATCTCTCTCTGGGTCTCCGGCTCCCCATTTTGGTAATGAAGGGATCAATCCTCTACGGCGACCTCCACAATGATACCGTCACGCCTCCCTTGTTGTACTCAAGAGCCAAATGAATTGTCTCCAAGTTTCTCCAAGCGCTCACGTCCCGAGTGTCCTGTTTTTCATCTCAGTCTCACCCCGTGCTCTACTGTGTCTTCATTGTTTCTAATTCTATCCGTCTTCCTCCATATCGCTCGCTCTCTTCTTCCTCTCTCTCTTTCTCTCATTTTCTCTCACTCTTTCTCTTTCTATCTTTATACATCTATCAAACTATTCATCAAAATATTTATATCTCTTAAGATAGAAGGGTGGCTGTAGAATGAAAGAAGGGACATGCTTAAAAAGGACAACGTTACTAGAGAGATAGAGAGAGAGAGAGAGAGAGAGAGAGAGAGAGAGAGAGAGAGAGAGAGAGAGAGAGAGAGAGAGAGAGAGAGAGAGAGAGAGAGAGAGAGAGAGGAGAGAGAGAGAGAGAGAGAGAGAGAGAGAGAGAGAGAGAGAGAGAGAGAGATTGAAAACATTAGACAGTGCTAACAGCAGTAGTGATCCACCCTAAGAAAGGAAGATGGATTGGTGTCGGGACCTCAGCACTTCAGTAGAGCGCAGAGTGGCATGAAAACAGGACACTTGGGACGTGAGCGCTTGGAGAAACTGGGAGACAATTCATCTGGCTCTTGATTACAACAAGCGAGGCAAGACCGAATCTTTATAATGGTCGCCGTGAAACCAGAACAGGCAGCTAGAGGTATAGAGATATTGATAGATAGATAAATAGATAGATAGATAGATAAGTAAAGAGAGAGTTAGAGAGAGAGACAGAGACAGAGAGAGAGAGAGAGAGAGAGAGAGAGAGAGAAATATATTAATAGAGTTGTTGAAGTTGTCCAACGTCAGCACTATATAGTCGTTATTGTAGACGAGCCCCAAGACAGGCGTCTGATCGTTTAATGTGCTGCCACTGACTCACGAGACAGGGCGGCGATACTATGACTCTGTCTCAGAAGGTCACGCTAAACTGACACCGATCCAACCAGTAGGGGGGGTGAGATCGCAAGGGCTCGAACCACAGACTTCCTGCGTCGGAAGCGAATGTTCTACCCAGGGCTACCGATTGGAACCCGAGACCCTTTAAACTACAAGCGACGTAAGCCGCGTGTTCTACCCACTGCACTATCCTGTCATGCATTGGTCTTGAGAATCACGTGACCTTGTGAAGAGGGGTTATCAAGTGCTCCTGACCTGGAGTGTGGGGATATAAAGAGGGGGTAACAGAGAGTACTGGTGTTAGAAGAGATAGGAGGAGGGCATAGTTTATTGAGGGTGTGAAGCCAGGGAGATAGAAGACTGGAAGCTGAAAGTGGTTATGATAGGAGAGATAGGGGGAAGACAGTGCAAAGAGATAAACATACAGAAATAAAGAAATAAAAACAAGAGCGCTGAGGGTACGAAAATGATAAAGATAAAGACAATAAAAAAAGGAATGGGAAAGCATGGTGGAGGATATGAATGGGGAGGGGGAGGGGGGGAGAGAAGGAGAAAGAGAGAAACATATAAATAGAGACGCGGACGAGTGTGACAGCAGAGAAAGTGGAGGTAGATCTATAGATGGAGACTCAGAGAGTGTGTTTAAAAGACAGGAACATACACACTGAAAGACAGAGAGAGAGAGAGAGAGAGAGAGAGAGAGAGAGAGAGAGAGAGAGAGCTTTTTTTATTGTCTTTATCTTTATCATTTTCGTACCCTCAGCGCTCTTGTTTTTATTTCTTTATTTCTGTATGTTTATCTCTTTGCACTGTCTTCCCCCTATCTCTCCTATCATAACCACTTTCAGCTTCCAGTCTTCTATCTCCCTGGCTTCACACCCTCAATAAACTATGCCCTCCTCCTATCTCTTCTAACACCAGTACTCTCTGTTACCCCCTCTTTATATCCCCACACTCCAGGTCAGGAGCACTTGATAACCCCTCTTCACAAGGTCACGTGATTCTCAAGACCAATGCATGACAGGATAGTGCAGTGGGTAGAACACGCGGCTTACGTCGCTTGTAGTTTAAAGGGTCTCGGGTTCGAATCTCAAGATGGAATAAAATATTAGCTGATAATGGGTGTCAAGAAATAACTAACAAACAAAACAAAATAAAAAATAAAGCAAATAAACACTTCGGCGCAGTTGTTAGGACGCTGTCAAACAAACCAAAAGACAATGAAATGTTGACCACTGACACCTCTTGAAAATGTCATAATTTATATCCCCACCACCAACATAAGGTGAACGTTGCATGGGGAATATTAGTAAGACGGGATCCGCCAGCTGAGATGCGATCGATCATAAGACCTTTTGGTGAAAAGGTGAAAACACTAAGTTACTTGATTAAGCGACACATTACCCCACCACCTCCAATACCCATATTCACCCCCCCCCCCCCAAACCCCACATACTCCCATAAAAAGAATCCCTGGCTAAACAAACCTCCACTTACTGCTGTTTGACTGATACCAACCTCTACCACTTCACTTTTGTTCCCCACTAAGTGGTTCCCTATTGTTATTAAGACACTTGAGATTATTTTATAGGAACTGCTCCATCGATAGCGCCTTGGACCCCAACACTCTAAGACTCCTGCGGTGGCAAACGTGAGGGGAAGAAAGAAGTTGCTAAGTTGTTCCTTTGCCTTGCAGAAAAAGGGCTGTCAAGTCAAAATAACAATTGTTTGTAGTGAGAGTGTGTGGGTGAGTAATGAGAAGCTTTGAAGTGCTCACTATAGTGCCATTTCACTTTTTAGCCTTTTCCAGGTCTACTTCGGGGTGAGAGACAAGAAGAGGTGTAGCAAGAAAGGGAGAGAGAGAGAGAGAGAGAGAGAGAGAGAGAGAGGGAGAGAGAGAGAGTACCAACAGAAAAATAGATAGACTCGTTCGAACGCGGGCGATGATGTCTATTAGGAAAGATGTGTGTATCACTGTGTGTTTGTGTTTGTGTGTAAGGTGAGATAGATGGAGAGAGAATGGATAAGGGAGGAACTTACACATGGACAGAGAAAAAGAGACAGACAGACACACACACATTCTGACCAGATGAGAAAAGGAGAACAGAAAGAAGAAAAAAATAAGCCTAGCAAAGAAACAGCAGGCACGTGAAAATGAGAAAGCCACTCTCAAAGACACACAAATACACCACTCGAAGACAGAACAATACAGCCGTTTAAAAAATTCCTAATAAGTCACGTTCCAACTCCAAGACAAGATCTCTGTTAGAAGTCCCGTATCACTCACGCCCCCCTTTCTGAAACTCACAAAAAACCCGTGGTGTGAAACCGAGAACGCCTTAAACATCCAAGACCCGTTTGGTCGCGCTCCGTGCCACTCCCACTCCCTCCACAGAGCGAACCATCCAACCACTCTAAGCTCTCTGCTCAAAACACGCACTTTGCGATCCACTCGATGATATGGATGACATATTCACGTCCTTCAAGCAGGACGATTTCGGAACGCTCACTGGCTCCGTGAATCTTGGGTACCGGTAGATCTATGATTGAACGCCGATACATACCACACACACATAGTTCTATTAATAGACATTTGTGAGATCATCTTTCTTATTGTCCACGTTGTCGCTACGGGCCTTGTTAACCGCAAGACCTCAAATGTCATAAATAGTCCTTCACTCACACACAGAGGGCTGAAGCGGGGACAGTAAAAGCACTTCAGCAGTGGGTCCTCGGACGTGCGGGAGAGATTGTGGGTTAGGCCAGAGTTAAGAACAAGAGTCTAGAGCAGTTCAAACAATGTTGTCCGGGCATCGTTGTCGCTTTTTTCGTCTTATTTGTTTGATGTCGTGGCTGCTATTTTATTGTCCTCTTTTGATCATAAATGTGTGTTTTGTGCTGTCATGTAGGCGTTGGATGGGGGGCTAACTTCTGCTTTTTTTTAACTTGGTGGAATGATTGTTTGGTTAAGCCACATGACAACGGTTCCGTACCATTGATTTTGGGGTACGAGGGGTCCAGCTTCTTTTTTAAACTGCTTGTTTGGTTGAGCCATTATGACAACGGTTACTTACAACTGATTTAAGGGGTTTGATGTTTAATAACCGGTACTTTAGGCTAATACGTGAGGAGAGAACACGAAGAAGTAGAAAAGGAGCTTTGGGTTGTGTGCAAAAAAAAAGGAACCTAGGGAAGAAAATGGACTAAGGGTAGAAAGATAAAGATGAGTTAGAAAATACTAGAGCATAAAAAACGGTTAAATAGAAAAAGATTAGGCATTGGAGAGAAAAGTTAAGAGAGAGATAGAGAGAGAGAGAGAGACAGAGAGGAGAGAAGTGTGAGAGGGAAGACTAGAAGGTTAGAGAAACGGGAAGGGAAAAGTTACTTCCATGTAAGAACAAGTACACGTAACGTGGATATGGAAATGATATGGCCATAGTGATCTCAATGTAACTTTGCGTCCATTGGGTTTCCCGAAGAATTTTGTAAGCTTACAGGGTAGTGCATCATTTCATAAAATATTCAAACCTTGAACCTCTAATCGTAATTCTAAAACTCTACCGACTAAGCTATCTGACACGCCCTATGATTATGGCAGTTATTAAAAATAGACCATAATATTGAGAAAGCACAAGACTACAATCTCCTCCATTAAGTACTTAATGACACCATAAAGACTACACCAACGCCAAAATAGGCTAATAACACGGCGTCCCCCAACACTCAAGTGACCGTTTAAGGGATAAAACTTAAGACCCCAAAACAAAACAAATGCTGCTAATATCAACCGCCTAGTCAGGACTGAGAGCCCACGTTAAGCTCAAACTTGTGGGCTCTAGAAAAAGATGTACAAGTAGCTAAATGAGTCAATAAAGGTATTGAGCGTGCGATAACTATTGTGTTAAGTGTGTGTGTTTTTTCATCCAGTTACACAGGATTAAGAATCGTTATGTGGTTGAGAAAATTCGGCTCAAATACATTGTACCATGTGAATGCTTGTTAGAGGAGAAAGTAGAAGTATTGGTGGTCTTAAAACAACCGACAATGTAACAAAGAATCCTAATAATAATAATAATAATAATAATAATAATAATAATAATAATAATAATAATAATAATAATAACAACAACACAATGGGCTTTGTTGGTGTTGGCTTACTCCGCACTTAAAGATTATTTTTTTGTTTGATTATTTTTGGATGCTTTACATCAGAACAGGCCATTGCTTCGCTAACAGGTGAGACAGGACACTTTTTTCCTTTATGTCTAACAATGTTTATTTCTGATTGGTACATTATATCTCTAATTAGATATGTTTTCCGAAGAAACCTACACGTTGACGTGGGCAAAAGCTTGGATTCGAACCTTGCGCCTGACTCCTGCTCTTCAGGACACACCGCTACCTACTGATCTATCAGGCGCCTCCCTCAGGTGAGGAAGAAAATCCATCCTGCTAATGACTGCCTTGGGCCACAGTGGAATTAATTCTTTGTATTCTGAACGAGATGACTAGCATTGATCAGGTGTAAATTGCCGTGTCTTCGTGCAGGTTGTTGCCGAAATTTTAGTACCGGTGGCTGGGACATGTATATCTACAACTGAATAAAGTGGATAAAAAAAGGAATTGATTCAAAATTATTTAACCTTCACCGATGGCGTTGTAAATGGTGGTCTGTGCAAATCGGAAATATGTCATCCCCTCGGATTTTTCCCTTGCAAAAGTGAACACTAAACAGTACACGTTATAAAAAAAAAACCACAAAATCAAAAATTAAAACTCCCCGCATCGTCATTTTCATCCCGTGTGGTATGATGTAAAATTTCTCAGACAATAGTAATAAGACACGTTCATGAGATATCCTTATAGTAGTCAAGAAACACAAAACTTCAATATTTCACACAATAATTTATTTTATTATTTTAAAAGAGTATACTCTGAGAATCACCAGCTGTTGCAAGCAAAGACAAGCTAAGATTTGAAACTTCACCTCTCACTCGTCAGCCAAGAGCACAACCAACTGGGCTACCTGACCCCTCAAACTAAAGAGATCACGGAAGGAAGATGTTTTAATCTGCGGACCTGGTCATTGTGTAATGGTCTCAGTAATGTGACACGCGTGCACCGGTCAGCCATGACGACCGTCACTACGTCACTGCGAGTCAGGCAAGAGACGATACTTTTAAGGGGAGATCATCATCACCGTCGCTTAAAGGGACGCAACTCGTGCCATGGTTGGCTTCAGGTACAACGTTCAAGTAGGGATGCCCGGCTGTCCCAAAGTACAAAAAAAAAGTTACTAAAGAGTTCGATAATTGGTTGTCAAGTCTCCCAGTATTGCTAAAGGTGTGGGGGGATGCTGGTTGTGAATTTGTACGATGGGGAAATCTCAGAGAGAGAGAGAGAGAGAGAGAGAGAGAGAGAGAGAGAGAGAGAACGAGGGGGAGAGAGAGAGACAGAGAGAGAGAGAGAAAGAAAGAAAGGAAGAGAGAAATACTGGCTCTAAGCAATTGATAAAATATTTTTTTACTTATTTAAATACATTTGTATCTCAAGAAAGCATGTACTGAGACGGAATCACCAGATAAGATTGAAACCTTGAACCCCATCCTCTTAAGATCAGACAACTTAGGTTAAAATTCTAAAATACAATAGAGGCTGTAAATATAAAAGAATGGTGAAAGATGTATGAAGATGTCGACATGTTTCACATGATTATTAAGAGAAAGTTTTGTTTCGAATCGCAGATGGCACATACACCGACGATTTTCGCCCCAATTTCAAATGGTAATTCCCCACAATGAATTGAAAAATTTTTTACGGAAAGTCGTGTCAGCTGCAAGATATCTTATACATGTAATGACTATCATCGCCTATTACTCAAGTTCCGGGCTTTTAGATATTTTAAGGGTCAATCTTTCTATGGACTGGTCAAGTAGCCATGGCTTTTCACTGGACCTGTTGGAATGGAAGGCAACACGTGCCAGCGGTTCCTCAAACTAATCATGAATAAACATGTACAGAGCCTGTCCCATCACATTATCCCATTGTTCCTCGTGGCCTATGTCTCAAATTTTGAGGCTCAATATTTCTATGGACTGGTCAAATAGCCATCACTGGTGGTTTGGCTTTTCACTGTGTCTGCTGGAATGGAAGGCAACACGTGCCAGCCGTTCCTCAAACTAATCATGAATAAACCTGCACAGAGCCTGTCCAATCATAACCAGACTCCACATATTATCCCATAATGTTCATCAACATCAATTACTGAAATTTCCGGAGATCGGTCTTTCTATGGACGGGTCAAGTTAGCAGCTACCATTGGTATGTTGGCATTTCACTAAATCTGCTGGATTGGAAGGCCATAACAGCCAGCTTAAGATATAATGAATCAACCTGTACAGATCATGGCAACCCTCAAAATACAGCGTTACCATAATGCTCGTCATCGCCCATTATGTACTGACTATTTCAGAGGTCAGTCTTTCTGAGGACTGGACTGGTCAGTGATGGCCTTTCACTGGACCTAGTGGGACAGAAACCAGTAATTGCCGGCGGTCAGGCCAGGCGCTACCTCCAGCAGGGCGGGCCCTCTGTCCGTCAGGTTCCATGACGTCCCGTGACGTCCTGTGACGGGCCGCGAGGTGGCGGGTCGTTATCGGTTTGCGCCACGGGCCTTTCAGGGGACGCACCGGGCCGTGCTGGAAAGCCGAGTGATCCTCTCGCTTTGTTAACGATGTCTTCCAGCGATTTGACACCGCCGCGGCGTATTGGCTGGTTGTCTTTCGCTTTTCTGAGATGACGCTCAAAGGTCACGCTCAAGGCCGCGGTGGCATATAGATGTCTTCTTGCATTGCATGTGAAAAAACTAGATGTTTTCCAGCGATTTCACACCACCGCCACGTATTGAGTGGTTTCATTTCAGATCCCTCAAATGAAGCTATATGCCAAGTTCAAGGCCGCCGTGACATAATATACATGTTTCAGATGCATTACATAGAGGTCATGCAGCGAATTGACTCCGCCGTGCTATATTTTCTGGTTACATTTTGGATATCTGAGATGACGCTTGGTGGTAAAATTCAATTTCGCTGCCTGCGGCATATAGATATAAAGGTAAACATGAATATGTTTTCTAGCGATTTGACACCGCTGCGGAATGCAGATATGGGTATTGTGTTACCTATAGATGTTTTCCACTGCTGTGTCATCTTAGATGTGCATTTGTAAGAAAGCAAGATATTGCTCTCAGATAAGATGACGGTCCCCTGTGTTGCCCAAAGACTCACATACGGCGACGAAGATTCCCACTTTAATTCGAACTTCAAGTAAACTGTACTTGTACTGTAGACGGGAGTTCAAAACACAACCGATTTAGCTACATCAAGAGCCTTACAAGCTCAAAGTCATCTCTGTTCTGAATTTTTATCCCTTAGAGCTGTTTTGAGCTCTAGCCTTGTAGACGTGAATGTACATCTATAAGATTGACACAAGCGCTTTCAATAACATGATCATTTGATGCGTGCGAGTCAGAAGCGTCTCTCCCCTCCTCACCCCCTCAAGCTCGATACTTGGAACCTGACATGAAACAATAATGTAGCTATCTAGTCATTGGAGCTTGTCTTCCGCACACGATGTTCTGATTGAGTCGAAACGGTATTGGCACTGTCTATACATCCTCTGTCTACTTGTCTGTCTGTCTGTCTGTCTATCCAGCTATCTGTCTATACATTTTTCTATCGATCTATCTAAAATTCCATGGGACGTAATTGAAAACTAATACAAAATTTCAAGCAGCGAAACGCAACCCCACTACAACAAAAAGGTCGAAATAACACAACCATGTACCTGACACCCAAGGAGAGTAACTAATACAGTTGTTCGAAACGCAAGTGTCGCAAGAAATGATCAAACTTTCCCGTAGATCGAACTAATTATATATCTATATATTTTCCGATCTGTCTGTCTATCTATCTATCTATCTATCTATCTATCTATCTATCTATCTATCTATCTATCTATCTATCTATCTATCTATCTATCTATCTATCTACCCATCTATCTATCTATAATTATATCTATCAAACACTCTACCTACCTACCTACCTACCTACCTATCTATCTATCTATCTATCTATCTATCTATCTATCTATCTATCTATCTATCTATCTATCAACTCCTCTACTTAACACATACACATACTCGGCGAAACCAATGTTCAGAGAGCAATCACATGCACCAAAGCAAACATTTAATACAAGCGGACGAGACAATCTCGAGATCTAAGACAAGCTCAGACATGAGAGGTGATACCGAAGCTTGGCCGCAGGCGACAGTTAGCACCAAGATACTCCTCACTGCGATGGACAGTGTCGGGTCGTGTGGATCGTGTGCCTCCCCCGGGGATATACAAGTAAACTGCATGGCAACACTCTTCAGTGGCTCGTCTTTTTTAAAGGTAGGGGTTTTGTCAAGGTATACCGTCGTAGGGGATTCTACAGAGGGCCTAAGGAGACGTTAAATCCAGAGAGAGGGAGAGAGGGGGAGAGAGAGAGAGAGTATCAGACAGCTAGAGTGGGGTGTAAGGAGCGATTGGATGATAAAAATAAAGCGATGTATAGTGTGGTTCTACGAAGCACTAGGCTTTCATTCATTGTTTGGTTAGTAAAGAATCCTTTGAGGAAAACAAACGGCACATCAACAAGTTTTACAAACTTCACAAAAAGAAAACCGTAGACTAGTGGTGCATAGTGAGTGAAAAATGAAAGACTATCATCAAACAAGAAAAGGGTTAAAAGAAACACAGAGAAAAGTTGTCTTCGTGCTCATATACAATAATGTTTTTTTTTTTTTATTTTTTATGAGAGACGCACAAAACACAATGATTGCAGACAAAAATGTAAAAAAAAAAACCAGTCTAAAAACGATATAGAGAGTCAGATGAGTTAAGACATGATGAGAGATAAAGGAACAGAGAGAGATAGACAGACAGACAGACAGACAGACAGACAGACAGACAGACAGACAGACAGACAGACAGACAGACATACAGACAGACAGACAGAGGCAGAGAGAGAGATAGAGAAAGAGACAGAGAGAGATAGAGAGACAGATACAGACAGATAGACAACCAGACATAGAGACATACATACATACAGACAGACAGACAGACAGACAGACACAGAGCTGACGTTAAGACTAGCAATAAGAGAAACCAGACAGATAAAGTCAGGATAACACAAAAACCGCAGAAAGACACTAGACAGACATACGGCTGGCAGACTGGCCATGGCATACAGTCAGGTTGCGAGGGGGGGACACACAAACCAAAACAAACGTCCATTCCAAACAAAGTCAACTTTCACAATGGAGGATTAGACAAGAGAGAGAACCAAGAAAAGGATGCGCTGCACCAGATTGGGATAATGGCCCATTAGAAACTCTTAGATTCTACAACGCTTCATCACACAGAGGAATATTGTGGTACTTGCTACACCAACAAACACTAAGACGGCAACATCTGCCACTAACTGCCACCACTACCAATGCCAGAGACTATAAAGCGACAAAAGAGAGACTATCGTTGACATAACCGACTGGGGACGTTATTGGTCTAAATTGTTTTATGTCATCCAAGGTATGTCTTAAGCTGAAGATATACCAACTCATACATGCATCCTGGCCATACACAGGCAATATGCGGAGATCCAATTTTCAGTGGTTAATGGTTTCTGAAGATAGATCGGCTGTCGTACGACGGTTACCAGCTTCCGCGTCGCACGACGGTTTCTGTGTTTTGCTATGGGGAGGCTAGAGAGAGAAAGAGAGAGAGAGAAAGCGTTATCAGACAGCTAGAGTCGGGTGTAAGGAGCGATTAGATGGTAAAAATAAAGAGGTATACAGTGTGGTTCTACGAAGCACTAGGTTTTCATTCATTCTTTGGTTAGTAATGAATCCTTTGAGAAAAACAAACGACACTTTAACGGAAACTTCACAAAAAGCAAAGCATAGACTAGTTCTGCTTACTGCATGTTCGGCTTTCGTCCCGCTCCAAAATAACAAAAAAAATTAAATAACTAAGAAAAAGGAAGACTATCTTCCAACAGGAATGGGTTCAAATAACAATAAAGAGAAAATGTTGTCTTCGTGGTCATATGTACAATAAAAAAAAATATGTTTGTGAGAGAGACAGGCAAATCACAATGATTGCAGAAATAATGTGAAAACAGATTAAAAAACGATATAGAGAGTCAGTTCAGTTAAGACATGATGAGAGAGACAGAGACAGGCAGAGAGAGAGAGAGAGAGAGAGAGAGAGAGAGAGAGAGAGAGACAGACAGAGACAGAGAGACAGAAACAGACAGACAGACAGACAGACAGACAGACACACAGACAGACACAGAGAAAGAGACAGACAGACAAAGCTGACGTTAAAACTAGCGATAAAATAATCAAACTGATAAAGTCAGGATAACACAAAACGCGCAGAAAGACACTAGACAGACATACGGCTGTCAGACTGACATACGGTTAGGTTGCGACGGAGGACACACACACACACCAAAACAAACGTCCATTCCAAACAAAGTCAATTTTCACAATGGAGGCTTAGACAAGAGAGAGAGAGAACCAAGCAAAGGATGCGCTGCACCAGATTGGGATAATGGCCCATTAGTAGCATTTAGATTCTACAACGCTTCACCACACAGAGGAATATTGTGGTACTTGCTACACCAACAAACACTTCGACGGCAACATCTGCCACTAAGTGCCACGGCTACCAATGGCAGAGACTATAAAGCGACAAAAGAGAGACTATCGTTGACACAACCGACTGGGGCCGTTATTGGTCTAAATTGTTTTATGTCTTCCAATGTCTGTCTTGAACTTGTACAGGGTACCTCATCAAGTTAATATCATCATTGTTTGTTTGATCTCATGCCTAAACCCCGATCTGGTTATTGACTGCTGGTACAAATGTATCACATACTAAAATGTTGGTTGCGGAAAGAGAGGTTTCAGAGTCATGCTTCTTCTTAGAGATTGCGAGCTGTAAAAAGTGTTCTATCTTCAAGGTCTGCCTTAGAAAGTATTCTACCGAGCAACAAAATAATCGTAAACTGCTCTATTAGCTTAGCGCCTAATGCCGTCTCTGTGCTTAGAGCAGATATCGCATCCTAAAACGAAAATCCGTATTTTATAGGTGATCACATCGTTTTACACAGGTCTTAAACTAATCCTTTGAGTAGCGTGGGGTTGTAATAAATTTTCAGAGTTCAAAGCAAAGATGTATAGTGTGTGTTACGCGGCCTTGGTTGTTAACTTAAGCTTTATTTTGGATCGTATTCCAGTTATTGCAAATTAATCTCTACCAACACAATTTAGAGCGTATTTGCCTCAGAAATTACACCTAGGAGTCTTTTAGTGATTTAATCGCTAAGGATCCCGAACAGCATTACACGGGAAGGTGGCCTTCCTCATCCTAGCCAAAAAAGTACATGTATCGGGTTGAACAGATGAGATTCAACACCAGATCCCAGATAGGTCAGCAACCTGTGTAGTTCTCAGGACTGACAGGTACGAGGTCCAAGGTTCAAATCTTAGCTAGCTGGTTGCTACTCCCGTCTCTCATGTATAGGACTCCTCAAGAAATCCGAGGGGTCGTAAAACTAAGCAAATGTTACTTTGTACTCCAGCATTGCAGCGACTGAGCCATCTGGCCTTATGTCCGCATCTCTATAGTTTCAATATGCCGATCCTCATTATTGATTACACAATCCGTGTATCTCTCTGGTTCCGCCAGACTTGAGAGACAACAAACAAATAGCCCGTTCCCGCGAGTATCGCTGTCAGTGTACAAACATACGGAGGATATCTCCTTCACAGGGCGCCGCAGAGAACCGGAAATTCCCGCTTAGTTTCCATCAAGTGGCACTGCCCAGGCTCAAGTTCCGATGGAGATGGTAGAACATGTTCCACTTTATAAGGAGTCTCAGGACCGTTTAGAGTTATTCCAGGCGCGTCAAGTACCAGGATTGTTCTCTAAGTACTTGAACTTCTACCTTCGATAACTATCCTGAAGAACTGAGCACGGCCGTGAAATCTACTTCGATCGTTTGCTTTCCTTTATTTTTGGTACGGAGAAGACTAAGTGGGGAAAAAGTACGGTTTAAAAAAAAATAACTGATTTTTTTTTTTTTGGCACTTTTGAAATGTGATGGTTTGCCCGTATCGGAAAAGAGGAGCTAGGCGGTAGGAGCTAGGCGGGAAGATTTATATTTTTTTAATTATGAAAATTGAAACAAATTACAAACAACATGAGTACATAAATCTTTAGTCGACAAACCATCTATCTATCTATCTATCTATCTATCTATCTATCTATCTATCTATCTATCTATCTATCTATTCATCCATCCATCCATCCATCCATCCATCATCCATCCATCCATCCATCTATACATCTATCTATCTCACTATCCATCTATCTATCTCTCTACCTATCTCACTATCCATCTATCTACCTATCTCTATAACATCCCTCCCCCCTCACGCCCCCCCCCCACACACACACACACACTAATCAGAGTGACCAGTAGTACAGTGGTCCGAGCTCCGGGCCAGGTTCTCCATGTCTGGATGTCAGCCCAGTGTGGGGCCAGGCTTGACCAGGCTTGTCACTGCTAATTAAACCTCTGCTGGACTTCCCCGACAGTATCATCATCTCAAAATACATCTCTTTTAACTAACAGAAGGTTAAGCGTCTCTTTTTGTTTCCCCACTCTTTAGTTGACAATCTATCTATCTATCTATCTATCTATCTATCTATCTATCTATCTATCTATCTATCTATCTATCTATCTATCTATCTATCTATCTATCTATCTATCCATCCATCCATCCATCCATCCATCCATCTATCTATCTATCTATCTATCTATCTATCTCATACCTATAACATCCCCCCTCCCCCCTCACCCCCCCCCCCACACACACACACACACTAATCAGAGTGACCAGTAGTACAGTGGTCCGAGCTCCAGGCCAGGTTCTCCATGTCTGGATGTCAGCCCAGTGTGGGGCCAGGCTTGACCAGGCTTGTCACTGCTAATTAAACCTCTGCTGGACTTCCCCGACAGTTGGCTCGCCTCTGGCCACTGGATGGTCAAGCTCTGCCACTGACCCATGATTGACGGACGATTGCGCCATGCTTGCTTGCTTGCTTGCCCTTCGTTTTCGTTTGGAGTTGTTCTAACTTGAAGTTGAAACTTATTTTTTCATGTCTCTTAAGCTGGTCTAGATATTGAAGTATCTTTTTCCTATCATGTCTATCAAGTTCTTCCAACTTGAAGCTGAAACTTATTTTTGAAGTTTTCAAGTCTCTTACTGGTCTAGATACTGAAGAATCTTTTTTTTTTTTTTTTAATTTATATCATGTCTCTGATGTTCTATCTGAAGGCTGAAAACATTTTTTTACGCTCAACGTTTTAGAGGCTAAAGCTTTTCTAAATATTTCTTTTATTTATGTATCTATTTGCACACTTTTAATATGTTTAAAATTGTATTCGACTCTTATGAAATAAAGGGAACTTAAAACTTATGGGGCTCATAAAATTCATTTTTATACATTTAAACACTAATCAAAGCAGTTTGTACAGTCAGTTTCAAGAAATAACCCTCTTTTCCTCCTCTACACCTCCTCCCTCCTTCATCCATCCCTTTTTCCCCTCCTCTTCGTTTCTCATAATGCTTTGAGCCACTCTTACATACGTGTGCCTCCAAGTTAAAACATTCCAATTTTAACCACATGTAAATTAAGAGTGAAACAATAACTACACTAAATCTATTAGTCCACTTTTTCTTGGTAATAAATGAGACGTTCACAGCTTGTTCTTGTTTTGTACTAGATTTAAAATCTTGCTCATATCATGCCCAGGACCAGGGAGTTAGTGACTGGACAAACTGACTGACAGTCAATCCCGACGGCTTGCACAAATAAATTATGAAGCGGCAATGACAGGATATCATAACTACTATTTCAGACGGCCATATTTACTGACACTGACCCAACTAGTGAGAGTCAAAATTGGACAAATTAATTCATTCCTGACGGATCATGGGTTCGAACCGGGGATTTCTGAATTAGGAAACCAACGCTCTACCACTTGAGCTAGTTGCGATCGCATCCCCCCCCCCCCCCACACCACCCGCCACCCCTGGAGGTAGGTTGACTCCCACCCCCCCCCCCCCCTCCATTTATTTTTCTGTAGCGGTTCTCTGAAGCTCGAGGAAAGAGGTCCAACCGCCTTGTGCAAGAAGCTGAGTTGTTTATAACGGACGCCACGGCAAGGTGTTACTGTTAGGAACTCGGATTTACACGCTGTCACTCAGGGAATCCCCCGATTAGTTTTACGAGATTTGACATAGTAAAACAGCAGCTACAGTTCCGTAACAACGACCGGCGTGCGCACCTCCCACAGAGATCGGACAGTCCAATGCACAGGAGAGCAGACTGAATGTAAAATATTAATGCACTATGCACTAGGCATCATAATAAACTCTGCTACAAGCTATGCAGTAAATCGCTGCAATTAAAAAGGCCGACAATCCCCCTTGGAGACTTCGACGCCGTAAAGAAATCACAGCTCCACCTACCCAAGATGGTATGGGATTTAGTAGTAGTAGTAGTAGTAGTAGTAGTAGTAGTAGTAGTAGTAGTAGTAGTAGTAGTAGTAGTAGTAGTAGTAGTAGTAGTAGTTTGTTCACGTTCTGTAATAAAAACTTGGACAGGTCTTACTCAGCAAAGTACGATTTCTCAGTCAAGGCAAGCCGTGTGTAAAAGCCCTCTAAAAGGAGCTTTCATTTTTGTGAAAGCCGATGGCAGAGTGGTTAAGCACACTGGTCTTCGCCTTGGCAAGGCGATGGGTGCCGAGTAGAAGGTGCGGGTTCGATCCCCGTCCGTGTCATTTGTCTAAAAATGTGTCTTTGTCTACTTGTCTAATCTGTTGGTCTAAGCTAGACCTAGGTTTGTGGCTGTCCCTTTCTAACCTATTTTCACCTTATTCCCTCAGTCACTAGCATCATTATTTGGTCCCTAGGTCTAGCTCCGTCTGTTAAAGCCTCTATAGTTGTTGGCCTGCTTCTCTGTATCATAATTCTATTATTTATTCTGGCTAACATGAATACTTCGGGATCCTATAGAGAAACTAGTTTGTTCACGTTCTGTAATAAAAACTTGGACAGGTCTTACTCAGCAAAGTACGAATTCTCAGTCAAGGCAAGCCGTGTGTAAAAACCCTCTAAAAGGAGCTTTCATTTTTTGTGAAAGCCGATGGCAGAGTGGTTAAGCACACTGGTCTTCGCCTTGGCAAGGCGATGGGTGCCGAGTAGAAGGTGCGGGTTCGATCCCCGTCCATGTCATATGTCTTAAAAATGTGTCTTTGTCTACTTGTCTTAATCTGTTGGTCTAAGCTAGACCTAGGTTTATGGCTGTCCCTTTCTAACCTATTTTCACCTTATTCCCTCAGTCGCTACCATAATTATTTGGTCCCTAAGTCTAGCTCCGTCTGTTAAAGCCTCTATAGTTGTTGGCCTGCTTCTCTGTATCATAGTAGTAGTAGTAGTAGTAGTAGTAGTAGTAGTAGTAGTAGTAGTAGTAGTAGTAGTAGTAGTAGCAGCAGCAGCAGCAGCAACATAATTACTACTAGAGCTAAAATTCAAGTTTCCAAGCTGGGTTTTTTTCTACTCACCATCTACCACCCACTCCAGGCTGAATCCTTGATAGGCGATCACGTAGTCAGTAAGGAAGTTGATACTCAAGGCATTACCTGAGGAGTGCAAGTTGTCAGGAATCTCATCTGTCTGGCAGATTTGGCTTAACACTCGGTCGGTGGAAGATGCCCCGTCGCGTATCTTTGGGAAGAGAAAAAAGATCAATGATAGAGCTTTAGAGCTGGTGTATGGACAAACCGTCACTGCAAACATGATTTGGGAAATAACTGCGTTAAATTAGGCACGGGTAGTAATGTAGACTTTTTAAGTGATTTCCTGTACGGATCTACTAAAAAGGATTAAATGCCCTTAAAATGTTGGAAAATAGTAATTCTGCCCTTTCTAGAACTATAGACAATTCTTTGAATTTGGAAACGAAAAATGTCCTTATTGGTATTATTTCTATTTTATGAGAGCTCTAACACAAGGTATATCAGCGACTTGAGCCTGTTTCATGATATCTCCATTGAAGAGAGCAAATCCAAAGTTTGTTGAATTGATTTTCTTTCCGTGAGGCTATCGTTATAAAGATCCATTTTTTCAGTCTGTCGTTATACAAATCCTTTCCTACCTTCAGTCTGCCATTAAATAAAACCACCCTTACCTTCAGGCTGTCGTTATATAATACCGTTCTTACCTTAAGTCTGTCGTTATACAAATCCTTTCCTACCTTTAGGCTGTCATTAAATAAAACCACCCTTACCTTCAGGCTGTCGTTATATAATACCGTTCTTACCTTAAGTGTGTCGTTACAGAAATCTATCTTTACCTTCAGGCTGTCATTATATAAGTCTATTCTTACCTTCAGGATGTCATGATACAAATCTATTTTACATTCAGGCTGTCCTTATATAAATTCATTCTTACCTTCAGCCAGCCTTTATATAAATTCATTTTACCCTCAGGCTATCTTTATATCAAACAGTTCTTACCTTAAGG
>RQTK01000620.1:208027-304942 GCA_003991915.1 Elysia chlorotica | reverse complement strand
TGCCATGTCTTTATGAATGCTGGGTTGAGGTGGGGGACAGAAGTGGACTATCACACATGTGCAGACTTAAGATAGGCTAAAGATTTGTTCTACATTTTCTCAATTCTTTATTTAAAACAGATTATCAAACTTCTGCTTGTTACAAGTACAGTTAACTGATTTACATTCTCGTTATTTCCCAAACAAATTGTAGGACACAAATAGGGATGATTCTCAAACCTTTTTATTCAATAAAGCACCATTAAAAAAAGTTCTTTTAATGGCAGTCAAAAGATGGTATAAAATTGACTAGTGCTCTGTACTCATACTCTGCACCAATTTGGATGTCCAAAAAATTAGGGGGCCCTGGTTTTTTTTTTTTTGTTTTTTTTTTTTGGTGCCAGCATAACATTTCAAAGGCTTTTGGAATAAAATGTAGGCTGTATGTCTGTGTGCAAATTTCAATTTATAATATTTTTCTTGCTATCCTTACAAATTTTGTAATCCTAGACTTTATATGTTTCCTGAATTAAAGCAAACAATAACACAATGCCATAGTCAACTCACACAAAGTACTTTGTATTTTTTTTCCTCTTTTGGACCCTATAGAATTTCCCTCATTTCAACAAATGGTGCGACTACAATGGAGAGGTGATGGGACCTGGGGGTAAGAAATTATATATACTTTATTCGAAGAAATCAGACAACAGTTATGGTTTTTGAAATGTTTACAAGCTGAAAAGCTAAGAGACAGAGAAATTCTTAAAACGCTTTCTTCACCTGCCATGATTACCTTGGTAGGCAGCATGGGTGCAGGCAGGCTGAGTCAGTTTGGGCTGCAAGCAAAGGTCTAAACTAAACATTGGTCTGAAGAATGTACCCATAACAAAGTTTGCTGCCACCCCATCGTGGACATTGACACTGAAGTCTTGCTAAAACATACCTTACTTTTTAAAACTATTCTTCGGAATCTAATTTGCCTTGTCCAGTGCTATATCATGTTGTATTTTAATTATCAAACCAACTAAAGAATGCATGAAATAATTGATTTAGATTGTACAGATCAGACTACTTTTGAATGTACAATCAATAACAAATTGAAAATGTATTAGAAGTTTTAATCTTGGAATGTAATAGTATAATTTTTGGAATAGTAGTACAACAGCAGCAAAAGTAGAAGTAATAGTAGTAGTAGTATTAGTAGTAGTAGCAGCAGCAGCAGCAGCAACAGCAGGAGGAGGAGGAGGAGGAGGAGGTTAGAAGGGACAGCCACAAACCTAGGTCTGGCTGAGACCAACAGATAAGACAAGTAGACAAAGACACATTTTTAGACATGGCTGCATGATGGCAAAGTGGTTAAGCACACTGGTCTTTGCCTTGGCAAGGCGATGGGTGCCGAGTAGAAGGTGCGGGTTCGATCCCCGTCCATGTCATCAGTCTAAAAATGTGTCTTTGTCTACTTGTCTTATCTGTTGGTCTCAGCTAGACCTAGGTTTGTGGCTGTCCCTTCTAACCTATTTTCACCTTACTCCCTCAGTCACTAGCATCATTATTTGGTCCCTAGCTCTAGCTCCGTCTGTTAAAGCCTCTATAGTTGTTGGACTGCTTTTCTGTATCATAATAGTAGTAGTAGTAGCAGCAGTAGGTCAATTATATTTAGTGCGAAAAACATCGGCGTTGTGCGGAAATCCATATTTTTCGGTAGAAAAACGTGATGGCCCATTTGAGGAGTAAAAGCGTATGAACATATGCCAAAGTTTGCGGGTTGGCAGCTCGACTTTATACATAATATATTATATTAATTTTTCTACCTTTGTTCTGATGTAAATCGCACAACTGGAAAAGAAAGTTTATATTATAATTTTATAAACAAAACAATGCGTTGGGATCGATAGATATCTCTTGACATTGTAAATTGACTGAATCTCAATAACACAATGACAAGTATTAAAACATAGGGAAATATCGCATACTGTGAAATGCCTAAAATACAGGACCCTTATTTTCTTGTCCGCACAAAACTTTATCCTTATCTAGTTTCGGTTATGTGATTAATAGAAAAATCGTAGGCGTAAGTCAAATATATTTAGTGCGAAGAACATTGGGGTTGTGCAGAAAGCCATATTTTGCATCCATGATATACAGTTATGAAAGCTAATCATTGCAGATGTCACCTAAATTTGAAAATATAAAAAAGCTGATTGAAGAAAAATCGATGGGTACCTATGCAACCACTGATTTTCTTTACAATCTTTCATTCACCCTTAGCAACTAGGTGTAAAAAATGGGGTAGGAATCTTTGCAAGTAAAATTTTAGATCAGAAGTTATGAATAATCTAGTTTTCAAAGCATAAAAGTAAATAATTTAGCCTATGATATTTTTCTGAGAGGAATGGAATGGACAGTGCACAATCTAAAATCCTAATCACCTAAAAAGAATTAATTTTGTTTGTACTACCTGATGTAAGACCTAAGCATGATTGGGCCATGTTAATCTTTTGTAACATAGTCGGGCTAAAAAAATACCCTTCCCCCTCGAAACAGAAACCGAACTTGAAACAGGACTATTAACCAGTCTTATTATTTTGGTCTCCCTCCCCCCAAAAATGGAAAAAACACTGATAGTATTATGCAAGCTATGACTTAGAGTGGTCTATATAAACAATTCAATCTCTGAAGAAATATTGAAATGATACTGGCTTGGATTCATTTTTAGGCTCAATACAGTTCCTTATAGAACCAACATTATTAATACATGTACTAACAATACAATGCTGTTACATCTCCACCCAGGAGAGACATACACATACTACGAGTGCCACTACTTACCGTGCACCAACCTGGAGCAGGAAGTCAGGGAGTTCAGTATATGTGGACGCTGCCATGAAACCAGGTTGGTTTTAACACCATATAAAAGTGTTGCATCTTGTTCTTTTTTTCAAAGCTAAGGAAAAAAAGTGTTTTGAGTTGAACATAAATCTTTTGATCACCTGAGGTTTCAATCAGTGATTTTCACAGACTTGCCAACATAAGTGTTTGGGCGTAATGTATTACGCCAAAGTACAGGAAGTAACGAGCAGTCCTTGTCATAATTGGCGAGTTAAAAATAGTACGACCTATAACTTTGGTTTCTAGCCTTGGGTTTAGATGTCCCCCTAAATAATAGACTTCAAATAAACAGATATATGACTACCGATATTACCTACTCGATTATAAAGTACTTTCGTTTTCACTTTTTCGTTTTATTGGTTCAGAAACAAACAAACCAAAGCATTTTGCATGCATCCATCATGTATGGCCGAGCAAATTGTATTATACTTTTGAGGAGTAATTCTTTTCCCACCATCTGACTATTCCTTTATTTCTTAAATTGGAATTTATACTAGCTTTGTTGAGAAACCTTGCTGGCCATCTTATTCTCCTGGAATCGAGTAGGATGTTCAATGTACTAATCAAATTCACGATGAAACTATGCCGAAAATAGTGATACATGTAATAAAACATATGATAAGAGAAAAGAAGAGGCAGCAGAGGTCTAAAGTCGATCATTTGAACCAAAATATGAGGGCAGGCTGATAAATAAGGGCCGTTTTTGAATAACTTTTTTATTTGAAGGACTACAGAGGCAAGTTACACATCAAATGAAAGCTTAGAGTCTCCCCTATCTGATGAACTATCAGTTTTCAGCATAGTCACCATCGCGTTCAATACAGAGGCGCCAGCGATGTACAAGTTTTCGCATGCCGTCGGCGAAGAATTTTGGTGTCTGGGACCGGCACCAAGAGCGAACATCCGCCTCAATTTCTGCATCGGTTTCATAGTGATTTCCTTTGAGATGTTTCTTCATCAAAGGAAATAAGAAAAAGTCAGACGGGGCCAAATCAGGACTGTATGTTCCAACTGCTGTTAAGCGCACTGGGTTTGGCGACTGGTGTGTGGCCGAGCATTATCGTGCTGGATGACAACGTCTTTGGCTTTGTCCTGTCGAACCCGTCTGAGCACCAACAGAAGGTAGACGAAATGATTGTTGCAAATAGAAGAGTGAAACAAAAAGACATTGCAAATGCGCTTGACATTTCAAAAGAACGAGTTCATCACATTATCACAGTCCACCTTGGTTACAGGAAAGTCTCGGCAAGATGGGTACCGAGACAGCTCACTGTGGAAATAAAGGCACAGAGGAAAACGATCTGTACACAACTGTTGGAAAGATTCACTCATGACGGCGAGCGTTTTCTGCGGAGCATCATCACTGGTGACGAGTCTTGGGTGCATCACTATGACCCAGAGAGCAAGATGCAGTCTATGCAGTACCGACACAAGAACTCTCCAGCCCCGAAGAAGTTCAAAGTCGTTGCATCAGCTCGAAAGGTTTTGCTGACAATATTCTGGGACATGGAAGGTATCGTCCATATTGAGTTTTTGGAGCAAGGCACAACAATAAATTCAGAGAGATATGTGTCAACTCTGCGTGCATTGACGAGCCGACTCAGACGGGTTCGACAGGACAAAGTCAAAGACGTTGTCATCCAGCACGATAATGCTCGGCCACACACCAGTCGCCAAACCCAGTGCGCTTTACAGCAGTTGGAACTTCCTACCATACCACATCCGACATACAGTCCTGATTTGGCCCCGTCTGACTTTTTCTTATTTCCTTTGCTGAAGAAACATCTCAAAGGAAATCACTATGAAACCGATGCAGGTTGAGGCGGATGTTCGCTCTTGGTGCCGATCCCAGACACCAGAATTCTTCGCCGACGGCATGCGAAAACTTGTACAACGCTGGCGCCTCTGTATTGAACGCGATGGTGACTATGTTGAAAAATGATAGTTCATCAGATAGGGGAGACTCTAAGCTTTCATTTGATGTGTAACTTGCTTCTGTAGTCCTTCAAATAAAAAAGTTATTCAAAAACGGCCCTTATTTATCAGCCTGCCCTCGTATAAGACTTTACGGGACGGGACTCTATTACAGGCTACCAATGACATTTTTTTTATTCTGATTCTAATATAAGTCAAAACAATCCGATTGATAGTATCTTTTTTTTAGTTTCCATAATTGTGAGTCTGAGGTTTGGCTTAAAGTTAGGTAACTCAGTTTTACGAATATTATATAGGTAACGCCTGGTCCAATCTTTTGCTTTCTTTCAACAGGAAAAAGAAAGAATTTGATTGGAAGGGATATTTAGAGCGTCGTGTAAGGCGTTTCAAGAAGGAAGTTGCTATGGACATGCATAAGGTAGACACTTTTTAGATTTATACTTAAAAGATTTATCTTTCATCTGCCAACAACTCAGCTCTAGACCTCTGGCTGTAAAGTTCTGGATTATTTTTTTTTACTAACTATCCCACATACAAAGTACAGATCAATGCAATTATACATCACCTATGAGACTATCCTGCTAGAGTGCAGCTGATGCTGTCACCCAACGGGTGGTTTTCTGTTACCAAAGACATGCCAGGGCAATATCAAGTCGAGACACAATAAAAACTCATTACAAATTTTTTGTTGGAGTCAGATGATTATCTCTGGCAATAGGTTTTGTGAGGAAAGACCTGAAGTTTTGCATCAGAAGTTTTCTGAACAGATGTTATTTTTGGACTCGGGCTAAAATAGTGGGTTTTTTTTCCTGATTTAACCAGTAAGTCATTGATTGTTGTGAATATAAAGGAGATTTTTCATATAAAAAATAAAGCTGTGGAAAGCTGTAAGTTATGTGAATGTCATTATATTATATTTTTTTTTAGTTGTTTGGAATTGCTACCCTTGTAAAAACACTTCATTTTCATTGAGGGTGAGATAATTTTGACACTTGTAGAATTTATCATCATATAGAATTAAAAGGTTTTAATTTGTAGTCCCAAACTCTCAAGCAGTGAGTTAATTCAGAATTGCCAATGCTCGACAGGTCCATCTGTTGTGTCTGCTCTCACTTGGGATGCGTCAGAATGAAGAGCTAAACGATCTGAACTTGTCTGGTCTGTTGCTGTCTATAATGCCCAGCCGTCTGGCTGGTGTGGTCAGTGATATGGGCTCCAGTGCGCTAGAGAGGAGAGTGGAGATGATGTTGACCTGGTACAAAAAAACTTTCTCACTGGAACATATCAAGCTGTGTACCAACATCAAATTGGTATTTGATCTTTTTGTTTATACCTTAAGTAAGTTAAAATGTGCCAGTTGTAAATAAGGCTTCTGTAATGTATATCTCATTAAGATGTGCTAAATGCTGAACTGTATAAATATGGTTAGACTAGTATTGTTGTTGTTCTTTTTCTCTATATCCATTGGAAGCCTCCGTTCAACCCTTGCAGTTTAGAATAGGCTTCTGGAAAGTAAAAGTATTTTTGTTTAGATGTTTTAATGTGATAACATGATTGATTATTAGATTAAAAATATTTTAATATTAGAAAAGATAGTCATGTAAAGGAATGAGGTGAACACTTAAGTCAAAGACCATTATCTTAAAAGGAACTGTCAATATAAATATCATACATTTATTTTTTGTCAATGATTTAAGGCAATCAAGCATTGATTTTTTATCTTTTTTTTAAAGGTATCCTTCCATTAGGTTAAAAGTTTTATTTATAATTGTGTTTGTATTTATTTTTTTTTAGGTGCTTGCCTCTGCCATGGAAAAATGTGTATCTGAAGGGATGATTGATGATGCAAGAGTCTGGGTTTTGGTGAGTTCGATGTCTTTGTCCTTGCATTTTCATTTTTTTTACGGAGGTTCTGAGCATTAGTCACTCGTCCAAAGAGTCATCTTTTTTTTTTTTAAAGAAAATACTTTTTATCGTTGGTTAGAAAACTGAAAGAAAAAAAAAATGGAAAAAAAAAATTGCGACCAGTCTGAATTCTATGTTGTTGTTTTTTTGTTTGTAATGTACAAAAAAAATTACACTGTAAAAGATGTATCATGGCAAAATTTTTTTTTCCAAATTAAAGGTATGCATGGGTTTGTTCTAAAATGATATTGTGACATTTTCTTGTTGGGTCTTGTTGAAAAGAAATCATGCTTATGCATCACAATTTTCTAAGATGAGGTTTAACCCTTTTGAAACTTTGAGGCTGTTGTATTGGCCCATTGATATGAGCTAATAGATAGTGAAGTGCTAATAGGGTTAAGTTGAATGTGACAATATTGTTTGTTTTGTTTTTTTCAGGTTTTCATCTGCATTTTGCGCACTTTGGGTTTGTCAGTGAGGCTTGCTCTGTCATTCCATGCCATGCCCTATAAAGTATCACAAGTTAGTGTGCCTCTTTCAGCTTTTGTTTGTTCCCACTTGTAGACTTTTTCAATATAGTTTTAAGCTATAGGAGTGTTATAAAACACGGATCATTGTAAGCTATTTGAAGTTTCTATATTTTACTTTAATCCTTTAATTGGATTTTAATTGGAAATCGCCATTGTTTTTTTACAAAATATTCTTTTTGAACTAAAGACACTTTCTTCATATTAAGCATGAAGTTTCCAGATGAGGCCAATTTTTTATAAAAAGCAGGAGAATTCTTTTCTCCACTTAACTATACTTTTCTTGTAATAAATTAATTTCCTTTCATCAAGGATACAATTTTTTGAAAAGTTTTTATCACCTTTGTCTTTGGGAGTAGATATTTTCTTCCCAAAATTCCAATAGTATGATCAATGAGGTGTTTATTACATTCAGTTTTCAAAAACTTTTTGGATGATTCAGATGTAAAAACATAGTTATCTACTTATCATTGTGCATCTTTCTGTTTTTGCATTACACCCAGGACAAAGAAAAACCTGGCCCCAGTGAGAAAAAGCATTCCAAAGCAAGTGGAGGTGAAGTATAATTTATGTGTGTTATTTTAGAATATCTTATTTAAATGATAAGGGCAGCTAAGGGAAAAAGTACATCCTGGAAATAAGAAAAAGCATAGTAGTAGCCATATTTACATAAAAAATGTAATGATATTGCTTGACAAAAGAGACAGTAAAAAGAAAAGATTCAGCAAATGTCTGATCTATGAGACAATGTTTTAGCTTTTTTTGTGCTAAAATTAATATTTCCAGGACCCTCAAAGCCTCAAATGAAAAGTTCCAAGTCTGTGCCCTCTACGTCATCATCAAAAACCTCCAAAACAACATCTTCTAAAGACAAAACTCAAAACTCCAAAACGAAAACGAGTGGAAAGAAAAATGAATCAGTTGTGAGCCGCAAGAGCTTGTCACGGGCCTCAAGTGAAACGGCAAAGAAAAATATAAGAGAATCATGTGAGGATAGTGAAGACAGTCATAGTGAAGACGAGGATAAGGTCGAGGGCAAGAAACGGAAGAAGACAGTTGTGCCAACCAAAGAAGCAAAAAAATCACTTAAAACTAAGAAAAAGGATGATGAAGATCATGGGTAAGTTTGAAATGTTTTGCCTAAAATTTTAATAGTACAGGTTACTTAAAAATGTTAATTTTCGTACTAATTTCAATCTTAGTTTCTTTTTTTTTAAACCCATCTACTTGGTATTTAATCAGTTGTAGTGGCTGATCTGAACTTGATAGTCTATTTAAATAGATATTAACTTGTGTAAATATCACTGGTTATTTTGACTTAGAGTAATTGTGAATATTCACATTCATCACAATATAAAAGATTTTTCAAGCAATTATCTTCCACTATTAACTGCTTGTTCAAGAACACTATAAAGATGGAAATCCCCTTACTGCACAAAGACAATCCTCTGTGGGTCAAAACATGTTTCTGATAATTAAAAGTGATCCAGTGTGAAATATACAACCAAAAAACGCTTTGTTGTGGAAACCTGGGTTTGAGAAAAACATGCTATTTTTTTCCTCAAAGCGTTGAAGACTGTTTAGATAGGCAGTAAATCCATTTCTGTTGTACTGCAATCCATTTGATGGGCTAAAAAATAGGCAGCAGTTTTGTCCTCATTTTAAATAAAAATAGAAACTCTCATAAAACACACTCACTGCTTTTAACACATTCTTTACCTCTGCTTAGTTGGGTGACTTACAGCAGTCGCTGAAAACTTTTCAATTTATTGTTGTTGTTGTTGTTGAAATAATCAGTATGAATTTTTTTCTAACAATATTATTTTCTGCCTTTTTGTGGCATTATTGCTGTTTAATCAACTTAGATCAGAATCCGAGTTTGAAGACACCAGTTCGTACTTCTCCAGTCCCAGACATCTCAGAAAAGATTTAAAAATTCTATCCAACAGGAAAGTTCTGTCTGCTTCTAGTAGCGAGGCAGAGGATGTCATTAACAGATCAACAATTTCAGGTGGGCATATCAAATTTTTTCTCCAGGGAAAAGTATTCTTTTAAGAAAATTTTAAGAAAAAATGAAAACACAAGGAGCAACCAAAAGCTTTTTGTACTTTCTTTAATTTATTAGAAATTTTTATTTTGAAGGGTAATAAGATAATGTAAAATCAATACAAGAGGCTTGGGCATCATTGTTTGCATGATTGTAAATAATGGTACACATATTTTCTAATGTATAACTTTGTGAAAAGCAGTAAGAGCATCAGTTGTTTTTTGTCAGGTTTAGCATGCATTTTCCTACTTTATTGTGAATCAAGCGCCTATGCTATGCAAGATAGAAGTTTTGCATAGCTTTTTTTTTTAATGAAAAAATGAAATGTCAGTAACCTTTTATAATGAATATAATATTGTTTTCTTTCCTTTTTTTATTTGTTTTTTTTTTATACAGGTCATGATTTCTGGCTGGAGCTTTACTTTCCTGAAAAGAGACGATGGATATGTGAGAAGCTAAAATGTTTCTGAAATAAGAGATAACATGATTTCCTATTGTACCTAACATACATTCTCTAAAGAAATAATGTTTGATTAAAAATTTTAAAAAAAGAATAGTAAGAGTCTAAGGTAGACTGTAAATATGTAAAAACACAATCTCAACTTATAAATCTAAATAAATGAAAGCTAAAAGTATAGCTGTTTATAAAATTCAATATATACTTTAAAACACAATTTAAGGCTATGAACATATTACAGCAGTTGGAAATGATTTTAAGCATAACATTTTTTTCTTTATATTTATTTTTTTTCCCAAACAAATATTAATTAACCTACATGCTTTTTCTATTTTTCTAAAATGTTCTCAATTGAATTTTCATGATATGTATAACTAGATTTCTGACAGGTTGTGGTATTTTTTTAAATTATGTTCATTTGAACTGATGTGGAAATTTTAACTATTTGGTGTTAAAATTACCTTAATATTAATAATTTTGTATTGCAGGTTTTGATGCTTTTAAAGGACAGTTTGGAAAGCCCTATTCCCTTGAAAATACAGCTACTCAGCCTTTAACATATGTAGTGGCCTTTAAAAATGGTGAGAACCTGCAATAGCTTAAAAGATCTATGCATTCTAACACTGCACAATTTTGAGTCCATAAAGAACACTTTTCATAGACAGGTATTCCTGAAGGCCAGTGACCCTGACTATCTACTGAACAGTTCAATGCCAAAATAGTAAAGGTTCAAAGCAATAACTGGACTGTGTCTCTGTTTAGCATTAGACAGAAATTTTGTATGCTTAATTTTTTTTTTAAATAATTTTCTTTACTAGAAGAGTCAATTTTTGTTTTTAATGTGTGAGGAATTTTTTTCTAATAGGCCACTGACATATTCATGTTTTACTTTACTAAAAATAGAAAATAAAAATTGAGACAATTATCATTTAAGTTAATAAATTTCACCTATATTATAAATACTAAGTGTAATAAGTGAATTAGTTTTAGTAACAGGATGGGCGATTCATAATGAGTAGATGGCTTTTAATCTTTACTCCTTGTTACATTTTTAACTTCCTAAACAGATGGAGGAGTTAAAGATGTAACAGCCAGATACGCCAAGTTGTGGATGTCTCACACTCGTAAACAGCGGGCGGACAGTGAATGGTGGGAGGAAAGTCTCGCGCCGTTTAACACAACTCCACACTCTGCCAACATGGAAGAGGATGACGAAATCAAAGGTAAAACACTGACAATGAAATCCTAAAAATGATATCTTTTTCATGCCGTTTTTTATTTTACATGCAAATAACTGCAAATTATATTTTGTTTTCATTTTTATTTTTTTTTAATTGTTTTTTTTTATTGCACTTTGGTATTAAAAACAATTTGGTTGTAAAGCAATTTAACAAAATACTGTAGACTGATTCTTCAAAAATTAATTTTTACCTTTTTGAATCTTTTTTCCTTTTCCTTGTGATTTTCTTTTTAATAAATTCTTTTCAAAGTCGAGTAAAAAGAATGTTTGGGTTTTTTTTGTGTCAATGTTGTTGTTGTTTTTTTTTGTTTTTTTTTTTTAAATTTAGTTATGTCTTGATGAAATTAACTTAGACTGTGTTGAAAATGGAAAAAAAAATTTAATTTTTACTCTGATGATATGTTTTTAATTGCCATTTGTAATGAAACATTTTTTTTCTGCAAACCTGGTTACATGATACATTTACATTTTTTTAACAAATATCGGCTATCAATGATGTTACATTGTTTTTAATAAAAATATGTTTTTTTTCATATAAGGTCAACTGCTCGTCAGACCTATGCCTACGAGCATTGGAGATTTGAAGAACCACCCTTTGTAAGTAGATCTTTTGTAGTATTCTCTATTTAATTTGTCTTCTTTTCCCTATTGAGTTTATGGCATGAATGAGATTTATACTTGAGAAAATGCTAAGTGTCATCTGTCGAGCAAGTTTTTATCTAAATAAAAAATATAAACTTCAGTCCTAAGTCTAGTTTGCATCATCTCTTTTTCCATCGAATGTAAACTGTGCATCAATCTACTTAGGTTTAGGCGATTGCAGCACATGGCATTATAGAATCCCTTTTTTTTTTCTCATTTGGACATGAGCGTAAATGAGAGGAGGAGTTACACGATGTACTCCCAATTTTCAAAGAAAACTAATTGAAGACATGGTAAAGTAAAAGCGCATTGGAAGTCGATATTGTGTGCATAGTGTCACACGAAATTATGAGTCTACAACTAAGAGATAATCAGGAATATACGTTTAGATGAATACGATGATCTAAAGCATACAAGTTTCCATTTTAAAAACCACCACTCATTACTGTCAACGAATAGAAAACATAATCTGGATATTTTCAAGACAAAGAAATGTTGTGGGTCAACTGTACCGCTACCATACCCTATCTATCCAAATATTGCTTTTGCCTATCCTCTTACTAGACATAGTACCAAAGTAGCTTGAATTAAGGCAGAGACCACTTATGAGAAATAAACTTTTTATGCAGCTCCCAAAGCACTATCTTTCACTTATTGAGGTATATTTTTAAAAAGCCTCTTTGTGTTCAATAATTTTTAAACAAAAAAATCTTGATAACCATCTTTCTACAGAAGATACTTTTTAAAGAGAGTCTCAATAAATTAAACTCCATCCAATGTATCCTCTAGATATGCATTGCGTAGGCACCTGCTCAAATTTGAGGCTATCTACCCTGACACTGCTATGCCACTGGGTTACATTAAACAGGAGCCTATCTATGCAAGAGAATGTGTCCAAACGGTATGTGGGAAGATGATTATTTAAAACTATTTCGCCTTTTTTTTTTTAAATTTAAAGTGGTAACGTCTTTATGATGGACTTTTTTTTTCAACTGTCATGATAGGACTAAATTCATTCATCAATATCAGTGGGTAAAATATGTTAGAATTTGAGTTTGTGTTATAAGGACTTAACTCTAACATCAGATAGAAAACACAAAGGTATTGTTATAATGTTTAAATGTGTAAATATTGGATAAAATGGTTGTCACAAAATATTGAATTTTGGATAGATAAACATTTTACTTTTCAGTTCAGGAATTCTACTGCTAACAAAGTTAGAATAAAGAAGCTTCAAAAATAAAGTATATATATTGATTGTGAAGTATATAGCAATTTTTTTACCAATGAGGCTACAGAAGATCTCATAGAATTCTTTTATTTTTGTTCATACAACTCTTTACTAACAATGAATGTCTAGCTTTAAAAAATCTTTAATCAGCTCATAATTTATTATCTCTCGTCTCTTTCAGCTTCACTCTAGAGATAATTGGTTGAAGGAGGGTCGCATGGTGCGGGTGAGTAACCTGACCTGCTTTCTTGATATAAAAAAAGAATTTTAGAATTGATATAAGAAAAAGAGTGCCAACTAGATAAAGAAATTCCATTGCCATATTGTATGCACCATGTATAAATTGGATAAAATCATGTATTTGCCAGTGAAGTAGATCTGGTGATTGATCTTTTTGAATAGTTCAATTGTTGTGTTTTGTTGTTGTTGTTTTTTTATTACTTGTAAAGACATATAATTGGAAGTTGTTGAAGATCTATCAATGTTGAAAGCTTTTCCTGAAAGAAAACTAACTGTGAGTGACTTATGCAAACATCTTGAATACATAAAGAACTTCTGTTTCAATTGCATTGGTTTCTATTCAGTATTGTCACAGAATGATCCTGGTGATTCCTGTACTAGCCTTTCCAGCAAAAATTCAATTGTAGAGTTAAAAATCTTTATTTTGGCGATAGCCTTCTAGATTCCAAATTTAGAGAACCCCAATTTAAATAGTTAGGAACAAAAAAGTACAACAGCTAAGCAAGCTTAAAACTGATTTCGTCTAATATTAGTAATATTTATATCCCATTGTTTACTGTGCATCAGCTTACAAATAATCTTAGAATCAATTTTGTAAAGACATTTTAGGAGGTTTGTAATAAACCACAGTAGTATAATCTTTGTCCCAATATAAATAAGCAATGATATTCCCTAATGTTCTTAAGCATTTGGAATGTTTATTGCTATATCTTTTGTAATTTTTCTGATGTCCGTGGGAGGGAAATGGTTGATTTTCTTTAACTTTATTTCAAATATACTGCAGTAATATTTACCTAAATATGGTGTGCCTTATGATATTTGAAAGATGCATAGGGTTTATATTTGATTTTCCTTGTCTTTCTCAGTTGGGAGAGCAGCCTTACAAAATGGTGAAATCAAGGCCTAAATGGGTAGGTGTCGTAAATTTACATATTATTGTTGCATATGACTATGGGTTCTTTATGTTTTGTTTTACCTTAACTGGACTTTCACGATAAATGGTAACTTAATCAGTCCACGCATTTGTGTGTGTGTGCAAAAGACTGCCTTAGGTAGCTTTAAGAGATGTTATTTCAAGCAAAAACATGAGCCTTTCTGTATATTTCTAATGGCTTCTCAGTAATAAAACTAAAATCAGAGCTAGTTCACCTTTTAACTCCTTTCGGTTTCACCTTTTCTTCCTCCTCTCACACGTCTCCTGGCTGTGCATTCTTCTGCTGATTAATGCCGTTTTGTTGAATGAAAATGGGACATTAAGTTGTTGTTTTGTTTTGTTTTTCAAGTCTTAATATTTTTTTTTGTTCATTGTTGTCTCATCATTATGGTCTTGGCTAGTACAACAAGACTTTTTACTATGAAAACTCATGTCACTTCTGAACAGAGTTTTGGCTTTAAAAATATGTATATATAATGTTTTTATGAAACCAGACACCTTTATACTTATTCTGTCTTGTCTAGAACAAACCAAAAGATAACCCAGATGAGTTGGACCTTGAACTATATGGAGAGTGGCAGACTGAGAAATACATTCCTCCCCCGGCAGTGAATGTAAGACAAGATGTACTTTTATGTGTGGTTGTATTTGTTTTTGAGTTTTTTTATAAACTGACAAAGACCATTAGTATGAGAGTGAAATTATTGCCTGCTTGATGTCCATTAAACAACTTTCCCCTCCAATAAATTTACAAAGCTTTGCTTCATAAAAGTGAAATTTGGAAATACATTCCTTTGTCTTCTAACTTGAATAACTTTGCCATCATTTTTGTTATATTTATGTCATATATATAATTATTATGTATATTGATCCAGATTTTCTGCATTATGCAATTGCCATGTAGAAATTGTTATTTCTGTTTGCAAAACTTTTTGTTCAGGGCAAGGTTCCCAAAAATGAATACGGTAACCTTGAGCTATTCAAGCCTTGGATGTTGCCCCTAGGAACAGTGCAGCTAAAAGGTCAGTAAACATGAACAACCTAGTCTGTGTGATCAACTTTGATTCATCTTGTCTAGCTTTTGCATATTATAAAAAAAAATAGATTGATGATTAATGTTTGGGTTTTTTTTTTTTTTTTTTTTTTTTTTTTTTTTTTTTTTTTTTTTTTTTTTGGCCTTTTTTGGGGGTCAAAAGGGGGGGGGGGGGGAGATGAAACTCACAATTAGCCAAAAAATTGTTTTATTTCTTTCTATTTAATTTTTGGGTCGGTGACAGTAAAATGTGACCGGCTGGGACATAAATGGGGGTTACCCACACTGTCTCGCCTGGGGTAGTACATTAAATTGTCAGACATTTATTTAGTCTAGAGGCTTTCCACTTCACTCAACTGAAACCTTATATGTTATGTATTTATATTTTTTTCCTTCTTAAGTGAACGGCCTTCAGCGGATAGCCAGGAAGCTTGGCATTGATGTGGCCCCTGCCATGATTGGATGGGATCATCACAGTGGACACGCACACCCTGTGTAGGTTTAAATGGAAGGAAGTGTTGACTAATACAATGTCTCACTTATGGTAGTAAATCAAAACAAAGAGGGGAAAATTCTGCTCAAGGTGGAATAGAAGTTATATGAGATTGGGAAAATATGAAAGGGTGAATTCTTTGACAAAAATTAACAATGGAACAAAGAATAAATAATAGGTGTTGAAATGATATGGATAAAAGAAAAGTTTGAAATCCGGAGGGATTTTGTTTAACAGGAAGACTGGCTGAAAATAAGATTATCTTCACAAATGAGGTGGATAGAGAACAACATGAAGTAAATTGAACGTAGTCTATAAGTCACTTCCGTTCCAGTGGTTAGTCAATAAATCGTTGGTTTTTTTTTTTATATAAATGCCATAAGCTTTTGAGATGCTGATTCAATAAAAAGAGATCTTAGTAAGATTATAATTTATGATTATTCAGAAAAAGCAACTGATCCTTGTCTGTTCTCAGCATTGTGTTTTTACCTGTTTCTTGATTTTAATTTTTAGATTTGATGGAGTCGTGGTCTGTGAAGAGCATGCAGACACTCTGATGGTGGCCTGGACAGAAGATCAGGAGATTCAGGAACAGAGGGAAATAGAGGTTCGTATCCGAGGGTATGGAGAGAGTAAGAGGGAGTGAGAGAGTTGGCTGATTTGTAGCATCAGCAAAAAGACTATATTCTGGACATATCCCAAGACTAATGTCTAATAATTTTACGTGCTGCTTGACATAGACAGTGCAGGGATACCAGAACTTCTGTCTCAGCTGGTCAAATTATACTCCCTCGTCGGAGTCGCATGTATGTATTTTTTGTTGATAAACTTCATGTCCATTATTAATGGTGCAGTTGCTTATATCTCACTAGCAAAGGCTGTAGAGATTTTCCGGATTGGTGTATTTTGAAATATGCAATTTTCCGGATTCACTAGCACCCATGTAGAACATGCATTTCTATATAGATATATCTTAATTACAGTCATTAAATGTATCAATTTTGACTTTCACAGAAAGTGGAGAAAAGAGTCTATGGCAACTGGCGACTATTGATCCGTGGCCTGCTCATCAAAAACAGACTTGCTGAAAAATTTTCACAGGTTCGATTTCTGTCTTACCATTTCTTTGGTGGGGTAGAGGGTGTTAGACCTGCAAATCAGATTGAATGAAACCAGAATCATTATTGTCATATCCAAATTACCCCAGATCAAGATCTTTTTTTTTATAGATTCATGTGTACAAAATTAGAGTTTCATAACAGATGGCTGTAATATAGAAAATTGATGTTTTGTTAGCTTGAATGTGAAACTTTAAGAATAGTTTAAAAGGCAGTCCTTCTGCAAAAATATTTGGAATCAAGTTTGACAAAGGAAAAAAAATGTGTTTTATTATTAAACCAAACTTTTTGTCACATTGAAATGTCTTTAATGTCGCCTAAATATTTTAGCTCTCTGAGCCTAAGACCAAAATAACACTGACCCACCATAAGAATCTTTGAATTATTCCCCATCTATCTGCCCTATAACAAAAATATTCAGCTGTGCCTTTTTTTTTTCAACTCAACTACATTTAGAAAAAAAGAGACAGTTTTGTAAAATTATGTTAAAAGCATGACGTTATATATTAATTATTATATCAACTCTCTCATTATTACATTATCTTCATATGTAATAACATTAATCACTTTCCATTATCAGGTTGACTTGAATGTGAAGGACAAGAAAGAGAGGCTGCTGAAGAGGGTGCAGGAATTGAAGAAACAAGAGGAGCAGGAGGAGGAGTTAACTTTCACTAACGCAGAGCCTGCCCTGGATGTGCAACACTCCTGGCCCAGGCGGCAACAAGACGAGGTCAAGGACAGAAAGGCGAAAGACACTAAGCTCAAGATTGAGGAAGCAAGAAACTTACTGGAAAAGGGATACAGAACAGATAAAGCATTTGACACGAAAGATGAAATAGCTGTGCAAACAAAAGAATCAAAAGGTCCTGCTGGCAAGAGCAGTAATGGTACTCTTTCAAATACTGTAAAACATAATGGAAATAGAAAATCTACCTCAGGGACAAAGGCTCAAATTTTCAAGAAAGAAGGTGTTGGAAAGCCCAGTAAGGGTGTGAAAGATGGCGCAAATGCTGTAAAGAGGAAAAATACTAAATCCCCCACCGTGCATAGAGGAAAAAGATCAGAAGAGTCTGAAACTGAAGAAGAGTTTTCTGATGAAGACGGCCAAAGTAAACCTGTTGTGAAGTCCAAGATGACCAACAGACCAAAGAGAAGATCTGTCGCTGCGGTGAAGTATTTTGACAGTGATGAAGATGGTGAGCAGATCATTGATGATAGTGACGCTGACAGTGATTTTGAGCAGGTGAAAGAAAAACCCAGAGGAAGTGCAAAGAAAGTTCGGACTAATGACGACGAAGTGGATGGAGCCATGGATAATGTTACTAGTACTAGTGGATCAAGTAAAAAGAAAGAACCTGAAACTGATGAAACTAGACACTGGTTGGATGAGGAAGGAAGCTCTAGTGATGAAAACGATTTCATATCAGTGGAGCCAGGAGACTTTTCACATTCCCAAATTGTACAAGAAAAAGAAATACTCATTGACCTTGATGAAAATAAAAACCTGTCTGCAAAATTAACCACACCTGGGAAAGAAACTTCTGTCAGTGATGATAAGTTTGAACCAAGTGAAGGGATATTCAAAAACAACATTGAAATGGTTTCAGGTGTAGGAAATGAACTTTCTAAAGCATCTGAGGCATTGGCGGTGTCCGAGGAAACCTGTGCTCAAAAAGCAAGTTTTAATAATACTAATAGAAGAAAGAACAAAAAGCAAACACATGAGGACGCTTTCAACACACAGACCACAAGCTCAAATAATTCCTTGATAAGTAAGAAAGAGAGAGATGGTGGTCCAAAACTTCCAGACAAAATGAATATTACTGAAAACAGTAAAACTTCTAATACTGGAACTTCTAAAGGCAGGCAACAGAAATCAAAAGACTCTACAAAGAGTGAAGAAAAAGTCGAGACTAAGGTGAACAGAAAAAGCATGCGTATAACCAGACAAACATCATAAGCTATGAAAGCGACACATATACAAACCATACCATATTCTTAAGACTTGCAAAGCTGAGGTGCTAGGGCAGAGCAATCTTGATACATGAAGGTTCGCTCATCAGTTGATTGAAGTTATTAAAGCGGGTAAAATGATTTAATCTCTTGCCATGCAGGAGATTTGGTTGTACTTACAATATAATTAAGTACAATATAATTAAGTATACATACATATACTATGCAATTTTTTGTGCTTGTGGGAGGGGGGTTGTTGTTTTGGTGTGCACAAATGAATGACTTGCGGTACATGTTATACAATTAACTTCAAACTTGTGACTATTCAATTGAAGGAAAAGCATTTTCATTCAATTGTTTATTCTGATGGCAACACGCAATTTTTTTAAGTAATTCGAACATTATTTAAAAGAATCTTGCGATTGTTTTTTTTTTTCCTTTTCTCTTTATTTTTACAGACAACACTTATACAAATTCTTAATGTTAGATCTAAACATTAGCAGAAGATTTTTACTATGTATCTTTAAAATGTTAATTTTACCTTGCCTAACAAAATTGTTTACGAATTTTTTTATTTTCATATCTACCTTTTTGTACTTTGCATAACATTGAGATGGTTGAAGAAAGTTGTTGAATCTCATTTAGAAGGTGGTGACATTAAATTTGTTTTTTGATAATAATGAAAGAATAAAATAAATACTGTACAATGTGTATTTTGGGTGCGTTCTTAGATAACATCAAAGTTGTAACATGTATTTCAGCATTAATTTACATTTAATTGATGCTATAATCAGCAGCCTTTCAAACCTTGGCTTCAAAGTGAGGGATGAACTAATACTATCAGAGTACATAAAACCTTTGCTTCAAAGTGAGGTACATGTACTTTTTAAAGACACTTAAATTCACCAAAAATAAACTAAGGGGTGAACATTTTTTTTGTTTCAAGTATGATATGGTTAAATGTCAACACCATCAAGTGGTTCTGAGGTGTTCAAATTCATCAGCATATGACAATATCCGTTTTGTATCAACCTTAAGATAAAGAAATTATTCTCTAATAGAATTAGTTAAGGCGACAAATACTGTGTGCTTATACATGTGTTCGACTCATCTCCAAAAAGACTAAATTTCTCCTCTAGATTTTACTCGAAAAAAAACCCACTCATTGTTAACAGGTCTATAGTCAAAGTTCACATTAATAGAAAAAAGAACCCACAGTGAACACTAGATCTTTAAACCACAATGTTTTTAGTTTATAAACTAATACTTAATTCATTATTTGTTAACTCATACTCTATATTCTCACTCAGTGCTAATTGAAACAAAATAATAAATGCTTGAGTTGTGTTCCATGCACAAGAGACGAACAAAGAGAATTTCATGTTAAAAGCGGTTGAAACATAAATTTATTTATTATAGGTGCACATTATTAGTCATAAATTCTGTTTGTAAAAAAACTTAAATCTTGTGAGATTAAAATTGAGAATACATAAAAAATAAAACAATTTTTTTAACAATCATGAAAAGAATAGTTCATTGTTAAATTTATCAATAATCCATATCAACCTTCAAATAACAGTGTATTACATTGTAAATTGCATATTTTAAAGGTCACAACACTCTTTTGCACTGGCTATGATGATGTATGCACAGTATTATTAATTGACTACTTTTAACAGTTGTATGCGATTTGAATGTTTTCCCCCACACAAAACTTCCGCTTTTAATTTAATACATCACCGGAGCATGTAATATTTTTTTGTTTTGTTTTGGGTTTTTAGGGGTTTATTTATTTGTAGTTGGGTTTTTGGGGGGGCAGTACCATGTAGTTATAGTATAAATAATTACTGAGACCAGAGTTTATCCACCATATATTAAACGTTAATGCCAGGTGTACAAAAAAATGTACAATGAATGGTCTTTTAAAATTTAAAAAAAAAATTATTAGGGAGCAAATAAAATGTATTACATGAAAAAAAAAGGGATCTATTATGATTTATACCGGGTATTAAATTAAAAATACAATATGGATATGCAGTGACAAAATATCACAGAGGCACAAATTAGCTAAAAAGTGATTACTCGGGTGGCATGAATATAGACTGAAAAACTTTACACCCGAATAAATCTAAAAGTTGGAAGCAAATTTGTAATGAACAGTTTCATTTAGTTATTATTTATTATGTTCTAAAAATTCATTTGAACTATTGCATTTTACAGACTTTCTCTAAAACCCACTATTTTCTTGTATCTGAGGATTTTTTCCAGTCCATATGTTGTTTATCAGAAAATCACAATGCCTATATCATATCAGTATATGATCATTGATTTACTTTTCCCATTAACCTTATTATTAATTGGCGTGGCAACTTTCAGGAATTTTCAGAAAAAGTGTTTTCCGGACATTGGACTCAGATACAAAGGTTTCTAGAGGACCCAGACACAAATTGTCTTTCCAAAATTCTAGAAATTTCCGGAAAAGGGGCGTCCCTGATAAATCAGTGCATCAAAATGAAAAGAACCTTCAGGATATGAATTGTGAACCTGCATTGAATTCACATTCTACTACTTTTCAAGAGCTTCTGGGAAAAAGTCTCTCACAAGTTCTTTCTTATTGACTTTGCCCATCGCATTTCGAGGAATGGATTCAATAATTTTAAGAACAGTTGGTATCTGATAAGGGGGCATCCTTTCCAAAGCCCAACTGCGCAAGTCTGGCAACTCCATTGAAGTACCACTTTTCAGGACAATAATCACAGCCACCTGCAAATAATTGACATAAATGATAATGAAAGATATAAATACAACAACAACAATACAAGGATTTGCAGTTGGACTCAAATTTGTGATAATTTACAACAATTATTTACCGTTATTTCATTTTAAATCTCTTTTGATATACTTTTGATGACAAAGCAATCAACATGATAAGAAGAAAGAATTCATAATTTCTGTCTAAAGTCTGCTGGAATTTGCTAAAATAAGATTGACTTGGGCAATATTGTTTCACTCATCTTCAACCAACAAACTAAGCTAATAGGCTACATAAAAATAAACAGTTTAGTTTGATAATTTTAGACGAACTTACAGAAATTTCAATTTGTAATCGTTTGAACATAAAAGCCTTTTTTTTATATAATTTTTTTAGCAGAGATCTACAATCACAAAGAAGGATTCAGACCTAATCCACTGCTAAGTATAAGCAATAGATAGTAAGTATGAACCAGAAAATATCAGACATTTATTTTCTCTTAAAATTATTTTTTTTTTAATGAGAGTACAGTAAATTATACATAAAAGAAAACAAATACAACTGCTGCCAACACTAATGAAACCCCCCAAAATCAGCAGTACTTTCTATTTCCTGCCTTCTCTATTGAAGACTTAAGGTACTGATTTGAACATTAAAAAGAATAATAAAGAATCACAAAATATAGAGATTGTTTAGCCGAGAGCCTGTGCACCCTCTATTGTGAGGCAATCTAGCCTATTACCTTATGTAAGGTTTAACTTTAAAAATTGGTGAAAGAGATAGCAAACATGAGGCCTTAATTTATTGGCTTTGCAATTCAAAACACAAAGTACAGTCAAAACAAAACAAAAAAAGTCTGATAATTCAAATTTCCCAAAAAACAAATTTTGCAAGAGGATAAATTATTTCTTTTCTCTTTGGCTTTGTTAGAACTCATAATACTTCAGTCTCTCTGGTTTGATTTGACGAATGCCCTCTAATAGGCATTACAAAAGCATTATCTGTTATGTAGCATTCAATGTTCATTGCTGCCCATGACATACTTTTAGAAGAAATGGGGTTGGGATAAGTTTCCAATAGGAAGAAAGCAATAGAAAACGCCTAGAAATACAATTTTTTCAAATAACATTAGCAGCTATCTATATTTTAACACTTCTGTGGTTCAAGGATGTCATCTTCTACAATTCAAATAATGAGATTTTCACTGTGCATGATCAAGTCTTAAAAATAAAAAAAAAATAAAAAAATTCATACCCTCTGCCCCCAAGTAATGTCTGGCAGACCAACAACAGCACACTCTACGATATCTGGGTGCTCAAGGAGATGTTGCTCTACACCCAGTGCACTGATCTTGTAGCCTCCATTTTTTATTACATCAACCGAAGTACGACCCACGATAAAATAGGCTCCATCTTCATACTTGGCTGTGTCACCTGTCAAGGGAGAAAAGGAAATGGGAATAAAGACAAAATAAAGAGACGATTGTGTACAACTACAATTGCTTGTAAAAAAATGTTTTCAGCGAAAATTGAGAATTTCACAAGAAAATATAGAATTCCACAGACTCCTTTTTACATATGTGGGGCAATCAGGGTGAATCAAGCGCATGTTACTGATATCTGTTTTGAAATAGAGCCCTTAAAACAAGTATAAGTCCACTAACCAGAAATCAACTAATTCTTTAGTAATCTATAAAAGCTTGGCTTTACATCTAAATGTTTTTAAATAGATTAATTTATCTTTTGCCAAATACAATCGAAACATACTGCATTTCTGCCATCCGCATTGTTTGCCTTCCATTCACTTGATCCTGCTAGTTTCAGAGAAATCATTAGTTTGTTACTTTAAGTTTTTCAAATAATGAAAAGCCCCTAATTATACAGGCAAGCTCCTATTAGCTCAATTATGTATGCAAATCATGTATTTGTATGAATAAATACTTTTTGTTTTGTAATAATATTACATGTATTATTATTTATGCCCAATGTCATTCTTTTTTGAATGAGATTTTAATGTGTAAAAGCGCCATAAGCTGAGCTTATTGGATAATGTGCTCTATAAATAAACTGTTTTATTATTATTATTATTATTATTATTATTATTATTATTATTATTATTATTATTATTATTATTATTATTATTATTGTTATCATTATTATTAATACTATTATCATCAATAGTTTCTTGACCTGTTTTAAACCATCCATCCTTGGTAAAAGTTTTCAAAGTTTCCTCAGGTTTGTTCCAATACTCTTTGAATACTGATGGTCCTTTCACCAACAGTTCACCCTGTTCCCCTTCACAACCTGTGAAATAGGAGGTAAAACAGTGTATGATGCAAGCCATATAACTTGATACAAAAGGATTCAAACTTAAATTGACACTTCTGAGTTAGAAAAAGAAGAGGAGTGACCATCTTTATAAAATCACAATAATGCCAATCAGGCATATCTTTTTAATTATGACTCTATCAACTTCCAGGTGCATAATTATAATTATCTTACTTTTAACTTTGTATTTGAAAAATTGTCTGGTTGAACATTTTTGTCAACTAATTTTGATGGGTTTTTTGTCCATGCGTACAAAATAATATCTTGATCTAGCTCCATCATTTTGATTATGGTGTATTTTTGCTGCTAAAAGAAAATGGTTTACAACTGTCAACGTTGATAAAAAGAGAAAAAAAAAACAACTAAGTATCAGCAATCTTATGTAGCATATATGTAAAACATTGAACTTTCAATGATATTCTAGGTTGATCATTGACTTGTGACTTTAATAACAATGTAGAATGAACATATATTTAAAATAAAATGATTAATTAAACCTTTTGTGACAACTGTCCGTCTTGAATCTCCTTGGGCAATCACATCATAGCCAAGAGGACTGTAGACATTGGGTTTCACAATTTGGACCTCAACATCTGGTAAAGGAGTGCCCACTGAACCTATCAAAAAGTAAGAGAGCAAAAATACCAGGGTAGAACTCAATACTGAATGATTGAATGATAAAATAATGTTGGATGGGTAATTTAAAGCTATCTCAAACCAGGAACGTGAAACAAAATTAGTCACTTTGTAGAAATAACTTGACATCAACAAATGATTCATTTGCTTCCACTGCCAATTCACTTTCAACTTTCAAAGTCAAGAATCGCCAGGCAATATAGAGATACATAGCTCTCTAGCCTAACACTTTAGGTTCTCTCTAAACTGATCATCATTGCAATCAAAACAATTTTTTTTTAAACAACAATAATTTAGAATAAGATGAGACATTGCTTCAAACTTAATTTTTTGTATTTGAATAACGAGAAAGAAGATAATTTACTGAACTATAAATTAGCAAATTTGAGCAAAAGGGAAAAAACAAAATGTAAGTACCAGGAACCCGTTTTCCATGTAGTGGGTTAGAAAGGGCCATCCCAATCTCACTCATGCCATATCTCTCCAGGAGATGGTGGCCACTAATCTCCTGCCACTTTGTAGAGGCAGAACCAGGCATGGCTGCAGATCCACAAACCATTAATCTAGAGGGAAATTAAGAATAGAAAAAGAAATCTCAGTGAAGGTAAAAGGGCCTCATAATTTTGGTCTAGTCAGTTCCGATTAAACCTTAGAATTGTAAAAAAAAAAAAATAATAATAATATTAAGAGGAATGCAATTTGCATAGTGATTTATCTTGACTCATTTAAAGTTAGAGTGAATTCTAACACAAACTGAAAATAAGTATGAAGTTCCAGGTAGCAATAAATCAAAAGTAATAATGCCTAAAGTTGAAAAAAGAATGGTTTTAAAATTCAATGATCATTTTTCATATAACATGGACATTTTTATAAAATTCTTGGACGAAGTCTCGCATCCTTTTTCATCTACTAAACCGTAGAGTTCCAAACACTTAAAACTTTTAAAGCCTTTTAGCTGTATATATAAAACCTATCTGCAAATTTTATTTTACTTCATCTCTAATATATTCTCCATATGCCTATGTTCTCCCTATAACTTTGAAACTTCAGTGCTATGGATATGAAATATTAATTGAATACCTTTTCATTCTATTAATTTAAACCCTTAAAACAGTTATAAAATAAAAAAGGTTTGAAGATTTACATGAAATCTATTAAATAGGCTAGTTTGAATTTATTTTACTCACCTTATATTTTGAGATAATGAACGTTTTATGAATGTTGCAGACATGACATCCTCCTTAGCTTCCACATTTTCCTTAAAATGTTCCATTAATTTAATATAAACTGTTGGTACTGCCATAAAAAGGTTGATGTTTCTGTCTAAATTCTTTACTACAGGTGCTGTCAATAGATTCCAAACCTGAAAATATATCAAATTTTGCTTCCGTTTTTTAAAACCATTTATAACAATAAAGTACCAAGTAACTTAAATAACTGTTATGTGCACTGAATATTGCATTCATTAAATTTAACAAATATCTTTTTTTATATACTCGAAACAATTTTTGTTTGGTTTGAAATTTCTTTCCTTAGACAAGAGGTACAACTTTAAGTTTTTTTCATCTTCCCCCTTTAATCTGAGGACTCATAAAACAAGAGCTACTGAAGGAGTAAAATAGTGCAGAATCAAACTTTCCATTTGCCGATTGCAAGAGTTTAGCCATATGCATTACTAAACTTGGACAAATATTAAGTCTTCCACTTGGTATTTTTTATTATACATGTATAAAGATCACATTCTCTCCGTTTTTTGTAGAAACTTTTAAATCTGCAAATTGATTATCCTATGGAACAACATGACAACTCTTGATCTGAAAGTTGTAGCAGAACCTAAAGAGATCTGACACTGTATAGCTTACACTCAACATGAGTCCAATGATTAATTTTTAAAAAATAAAAAACCCCCATTAATTTAAGGAAAGCCTCTAAGTTTTCTCAAAGGAAAACTATAACAGAATTTTTTTTTCTTATTAAACCAGAATATCCACATCACAATGATTTCTCTATAACAGAATGACCAATTTTTATAAAGTAAAAAAGAAATAATTTTTTTGTCACAGACTAGACATGAGTGTCCAGCTGGACAAAAACACAAAATTACTGCTACCTAATCATCTGTATTTTTATTTACATTGACATGCCTAAGAAAAAACATAAACAAAACTGTTAACAACAGTGCACTGACAACGTAACAGTAGTTGTGTTCTTTATTATTGTTTATAACGCATTTTCATACCGAAGGTGCATCAAACTTGGGCTCCATAACGCAGACTGCACCGGATGCCAGGGATGTGAGGACAACATTCACAAGACCATGCACATGATGCAGAGGAAGGACGCACAGGATGACATCTTGGGTAGACCAGCCCCATGACGTATGCATGCCATTTACCATTGATGACAAATTTCCATGGGTGAGCACCACACCCTGAAAATGAGAGAAGGACAAAAAATGGTTAAGATCACTCCAGGGTAAAAAACAAAAACCTGTTGCCTAGACAGTAGATAAAATCATAAAAGACCGTTTATCAATATCTAAAAGACAATTCTGCTTTCTTTCTCGACTCATAAAAGACCTTATATCTAAAAGGCAGTTCTGCTTTTTTTCTCTACTATCTCCTCTAAAACTAACAAATTGTACACAGCTTTGATCCTTGAAGATCGCTCTCCAATCTGTGTTTTAAAAGGTCCAATAAAAAAGAAAAGAAAACTTTTATGATTCAGACCCCAAAATTACAATTGAAAAACATAATAAAAGAGAAACAATAATCACAGAGTGAAACTTTAAAAAAAAATGTTCAAACACTTTAAAGAACACTTTTTAGTTTTATCTTACACAGCAAGTTAAATTTGACACTCCTGAAAAGAAAAGAAAATACATGTGTACACAGACAACAAAGCAGATATCCTAAGGTGAGCAGATTAAATTAGACAGTCGACAAATAGTGTCATCAAACTCCCATTGCACATACAAATTCTGTCTATGCCCACCTATCAAGACAAAGTTCAAACGATTCAACTCACCAAACAAAAACACAATAGTTTTAAGTAATTATCACTGGAAAAAATCATGCTTACTCTAATTTTAAAATTGTTTTAAATTTTTAGTCACATGCATTCAAAATATGCCTGAAGTGATTAAGAAAATATTTTCCGAGGCAAAATTAGCTATATGAACATGAAATTGTCAAGATGATTCGTATTTCCAAAAGAAACTAGACTTTCAATCAAGAAAATCATAAACAAACTTTTTTTTTAAAACTGTTTAGGAGACAAAGTTCCGGATATGTAGGCAGCAGTGTAATATTATAAGTTTAATTTCAGATAAATCTACTTACCTAATGTTGTTTTTCTTTCATTCCTGAAATAGGATCTTTTAATGCCTTCTAAAACTATCTGTCTGTTTTACAGTTACAATAATATCCACAAGTAAGCTCACTTGCCTTTGGTCGTCCAGTAGTTCCACTTGTGTATACTATCAGCGCTGGCTTTTGCATCACTTGCTCTGCAGGGCTATCAAACCATCTCTGCTTTCTTGACTCATACTGCTTTCTAACTTTCCTGCATTAATCATGAGAGGAGAGGCAAATGACTGAAATTTTATCTTTGTGTGTTTCAGGTAGTTTTCATTGGGAATAAACATTTTTATTAATTTTTTTAAACTTTTAATGCTCTTTTAAAACTTCAGCCCAGTTTAAATCCCCAATTCCAGGCATCTTATTTCTTTCAAATACCCCCAATTTTTCCTCAAAGCATCAAGAAAAATACCCCCTCCCCCCCTCATTAATCAAGACGACACTTGAAATAATTTTGAATTAAAGCTATGATTATTCAAATGCTTTTAGATGTCAAAAATAAAATCCAATTTAACAGAAAATTATGCATTTTGAGTTAAAAGCCACTACTTGTATATATTGCATTACATCCAATTAAATCCATAACATATGCAGACAAGATATTTTGCTTTAATAGCACTAATGAGTAATTATATAGCTTACAAGTATTCCGGTCAATTTCTGTAAACTTACTTTGGATTTGATGCATGATCTGGTTGAAACCAACGGTTTTTCTCATAAGGCTCACCAATGACTTCTCTTGAAATGACTTTGACAGGTATGCCTAGTTTCTCTGCTACGGGGCTGATCTTATCCAACAATGTATGTGTAACTAGAATTAGAGAGCATTGCGAATCACTCAAGAAATACTCCCACTCTGAAGCAGGATGGCTAGTGTGCAGTGGTACACTTATACTGTTGCAAATCCATGATGCATACATACCAACAACATAAGCTGCGTTTGGTTCACTCAATAACGCTATTCTCTCACCATTCAATTTCATTGAATCTGTGGCTGAATACAATTTTAGAATGTCCACAGCTAGGTTCATACTGTGGTGCAAAATGTCACCATAGTTTAACCGCCCTTCTCTGTCAATAATAGCAGGTCTCTCTTTATTTCTTTCAGCGTGTAGAAATAAAGGCACTTGTGGAAGGGTTGATTTAGTAGTAAGGTGGCATTGATTTTGCTGGTTGAAAAGTAAAGCATTTTTTCTTTTGGTGTTGCAGCTGGATGTTATGCCTTTGAGTCCAACATGGAGATACCATGAAGCTGAGACAACCTGAGTGTTTTTATACAGATCATTTCTGGTCATGGAAAAGAATCTTTCTTTAATATAACGATATAGGATTGGAGAATTTTGTGATGTAAAGTTTAACAGTTTTTGTGAGGGTCTCCCGAAGAAGCATTGGAGCAAAGCCATTATTGTCTTTTGTTGCCCTATAAAAGAAAAAAAAATCATAACATTAGCATACTTGGTAGGTATAAACTCATAAAAAGCTGGGGAAATCACCTGATCTTAAATAAATGTTATAGTGATAGCCTTTTAACCTTAATTGTAAAATTTTAACAAACTTTATTTATAATGCAATAATCACGAGAAAGATAGTAATAGCAATCGTTACAATAACAAACTGATAAGATTCAAAAGAACAAACAGATTTAAATTGTAATCCTATGGAAAATTCCACACCATATATAGTGTTTCTGCCTCAGTTATGCTGTACATACATGTATCTAGGAGCATCAACAAGTTTCTGTGGAAATTTTGCTTTATATATCCACTTAATATTGATAAATTTTGTTCCAATAAATTCTTTGGTTGGACCATCGCTTAGAGTACAACTCTCTAAGAGTTTAACATATCCTTCATATTAAGATACATTAGACTATTTATACTTGAACAAAAAAAAACTTTTTCCCATACAGAGTGTATTATATTTCTGTCATTATTTAGACAGACATTATATGATAATAGTCTATAATGTGTAAACATACATATCAAAATTTGGACAGTGTATACATCTATGTATACGACTCAGCCATTATCCCATGTAAAGAAAGGTATATTTGTGTGGGAGTGTGAGAACAATATACAGTGGAAACCTCATAATTCGAATTGCTTTGGAATTTACCTAAACTTCAAATCAACAGAATTCAAATTAAAGAAGGGGACATACTTGAACCACAAAAGTGTTAAAATTAGTAGACAGAACTTTACCTTTTTTGATAAAGTGTGTTTTATGATAGTTTCCTATTGTTTTCTTTCTATAGCAACCTTTTTCTAACCCAATTTCTTTATAAAGGCATAGGCAACAATGAGCATAGAATTCTGCTTGAAAGGTAGTACTTTTGTAATGCCTATTGGTGGTGTGAGCTGGGAATTAAGAGAATCACACCAGAAAATTCGAATTATGAGTCTGATTTTTATAGAGCCAAAGACAAAAAACAACAACTATTCTCTTGCAAAATTCGGTTATAAATAATTTGAATTAGAGAAATTATCAGACTTCGCTTTGTGATGTTTCCACTGTAGCCGTAACCGTGCTTATGTGCCATAAAACAAAACTCAAAATGTGTGTGTGTGTGTGAGAAAGAGAGAGGGGGTATACATAGATAAGTACTAACAGAATAATTAGTTAGCCCTGGCTCTGAGGGGTGCCAACTTAAAGGGTATACAGCGTTGATTAGTCAAATCACAAAGAGTCAATGTCAATCTCCTCCCTCTGGTCAGATCTATGATCACAAACTACCAATTGCCTCCATCCCCTTTACCCTAAACTGTGTAAGAGTAACAGTGGCATTACATAATATATTCTCACATCTTCCCTGCACCCAAGCACTCCATTTTCAGCGCTATCTATAGATTTATAAAAGGTGGTGTTTTCTTATATCAATCATAAAAGAGCCCAACCACTGATTGTTCAAACAATGTAGCTACACTGACACCCACCAACACCATGTACTGGTCAGTCTTCAAAGCCAGTCAAAAGAGCCTGATCACACCTTTTTATTTTATTGCTATTTAAGGTTGTACTCAGTCCAAAGTGAATAAGACAAGGTTTTCTGTGACAAGATGACGTCTCAAAGTAGTCCTTAGATCACTCATTAATACTATCGAAAAGCTAGAAATCTACCCTTTATGTAGGCGCCCCTCAGAGCTCCGTTGGGAGCGCTATACCGGCTTCAAGTCGGCGCTCAACACAAGCCAATTGTCTCACAGCCAAGCCAAAATCTCGGCACTCCTTGAGTTTTGTGGTCCCTAACCTGTGGGCGATCAAATGGCTTGGTGGGCGGGATTCGAGGGCTGGATTCGATTACAATGGGAGTCAGTCAAACTGAAGAGAGAAGAGAGAGGGAGGCAGAGAGATATAGAGAGACATTCAGACAGACAGAGCAAGCGAGTGTGAGAGACAAAGATAGAGATCTGAAGTTTCAATTGCTTAACAGATCAATATGGCCTAATTCTTATGTGCTTGTGTATGTTGTCCCCCCCTTCCGCGCCCGCATTCTACCAGTGTTCAAATAAACAACTGAATGCAATCAAATCGCGTCCTGTCTTTTTGAATCAAACAAAACATGCCAATACAACAAAAAGTAACCAAAAGACATGGAGTAGAGCTGGCAGGTGTTTTAACCAATTTAATAGAAACAAAAATAAAAAAAAAAGACAAGGGAGTGCAGCTGGTTGGTATTTTATTCAACTTTAATAATCGAATTCCGGCCGCCCACCTATTTGATCGCCCACAGGCTAGGGACCACAAAACTCAAGGAGTGCCAAAATCTCGGCGTATAGCCTATATGGGGTTAAATTGAATCGCTATCTCAATCTAGATCTGTATCTCTGGATAATATCTAGATCTAGATCTATATCATCACATAGTGTGTATGTACCAAGGGTTAAAGTAACTTCGTTACCCCCAATCCGCAAGTACACAAAAAGCGTCAGCTCCAATGCGTGTTGCTATTGCATATTTCGCACTTGTTCATCTCAAGATCTAGATTTAATGCATAGGCCTATCCAATGATGTTTACTGTCTACATCTAGCTACAAGTTCGTCGGCCTGTTAGAAAACTTTATGAAAGGGCTGTCTCTTCTGGGCTTTTTCAACTTAATGTTGTGTGCGAGACTCCGAGTGTTCTCCCTAGACCCTACACAGTACACACTTTGCCCCCCAAAAGTTGAAGGTGAAAGTTGAAGGTTCATCCACATTGAGTTGTCAAAATTTTAAGGACGTTGTTAATCACGCAGCCTATGAGACTATATATACATGTAGTGCGTCGCTGTTGACGCATACTGCGAGAATGGCAGTTTTTACTGGCTCGGTCTTACTTTAATAAATGTAAAGACTGACGAGCGAAATAATACCTTCTACATAGTGTATGTATTTTTTTTCCTAGGACCTTTTTGTTCTACTATGTTTAAACCATTGTATGCGAGAATAGCGCGCCTCGCTAATCACACAGCCTGCGAGTTAACATTGAATTCGTTTAAAAAATATGAAATACCTTGTCAAGGAAAGTTCAACATGGCGCTAGTTGATTGTAAGGCATTAATACATTGCATACCAGATCGTGACGGTTTTAACCAGTGATCCAATGAATCCACCAAATTATGATGCCCCCCCCCCCCTCTTCCCTCACACAAAAAAAACCTTCGTGAGCGCAGAGCTAAGAATGAGGGTCTTATCTCCACTGGCAGGAATGTCCTGTCTGTCTCATTCCTGACGCGTTACTTAGCCTATCTAGTCTATAAATGTATAATAACACCTGTTTTAAGACGGGAAAATAAAAACAAACATTTTTTTTTTTAAAAAGGGGACGGGGAACATACCTATAAATAATAATGTGAGTCCAGAGCAAGAATTAAAACTTTCGTACATTCTTTAACATTGATACACTGAAACAATAGTTTGGGTATGGGATGAGGAAGCGGATAGGATAGAAACGCAGAAAAAAAGGATTTAATGGTTATAAAGCCGTAAAGGCTCAGTTAGAGTAACAAGGGAGCGGAAAACAAAAAGCATTAAATTGTACAAACATCAGAGTACCTTTAGTGTTCTTGTAGCTTATGCAATGGTCTTCATAAAACCCTGATTGTATGCCGTCTCGTAATCGCAGGTTGTTGTTTTTTTTTTTATTGATTCATACACCTACTATAACTCCTTGTGAATAACTTGATAGACTGTTGTTGTCAAGAACTAGTAAACACAAATTTAGAGTGGCTTACACACTGATGGAAATGTTGGTCGAAAAAGGAAAAACTCATTATGTGTTTAGAAAGATCCTCAACGGATCGGACCCCTAAAATGTAGGCCTAATATTGTGGACTTGAACGACCAAAATACATAGACCCGATCGGTTAGGAGGAAAATGCGACTACAAGAGCTGGGATCGAATCCCCAACCCTCCAATCGACCTCTCTTTACAGCTGTAAAAAATCTCTCTCTCTCTCTCTCTCTCTCTCTCTCTCTCTCTCTCTCTCTCTCTCTCTCTCTCTCTCTCTCTCTCTCTCTCTCTCTCTCTCTCTTTCTCTCTCCCCACCTTTTCTCACACCCACCTCTCTCTCTCTCTCTCTCTCTCTCTCTCTCTCTCTCTCTCTCTCTCTCTCTCTCTCCCCCTTTTCTCTGCTAGTTCAAATGGGGGCGCGGTGGTCTAGGGGTAGAACATCGGCTTCCGACGCAAAAGGTCCCGAGTTCGAATCCTGGCTGGTGCGTTCCCTACTGGTTGGGTCGGTGTCAGTATGTGACCGGCTGAGACAGGGGTCATGGTATCCCCGCCCTGTCTCGTGTGTGCCAGCACATAAAATTGTCAGACGTAAGTCTTGGGGCCCGTCCATAATATAGCCTATATAGTGCTGCTGTTGGACGTTAAACAAACCCAACCCAAACCCAAGCTAGTTCAAAGTTTACGTGGGTCTCATGAAATATCTACGGAGACGAGATTCGGAGTATCGGCGACTTGACTTGTTACATTGGCATAACGGGGATCGAACCCGAAATTCTTTGAATAGAAAACGTGAGCTTTAACACTGAACCTTCAACCGCCCTATTTCACTCATGAATATGTTGAAAACGCCTGTAATATATACAACGGAATACACAATCATGTATACATGCACATAATTATTAATTTGCCACATAATTATACATACTCTACCACGAATCAATAATGTCAGTACTTTGTGAGTAAAAGAAGGTAATGTACTCTTAAAAGTATTTTGGAGTTATATCACAGTATCCTTACTTTGCCAGACCCAGGCAGAGTTATCTAACTCTCAAAGTTGTAAGCAAAGGTGTTTGTAAACAAACTTGGCAGCGATGCATCCAGATCTAGCCAGATCTAGAACCGGCACTCATTGAGATTTGTGGTCCCTCTCCCTAGCCTGTTGTATAATATTATTGTAAGTGCTGGTACGATGCCGGTGTGTAGACCTGTAGATCTACATGATTATCTATCAGCTACCTAGACCTAGAGTTGCCTAATCTAGATAGTTACACTACAGTAGTAGTTAGATCCTTTTTTCTTCTAATCTTAGAATGGTAGGCCTAGATCTAGATATATCTAGATGTAGATCTATGTGATGCAACAGTTTTTAACTCGCATGTGTGAAAAAGATTCTCTCTCTCTTTTTTTTTCCAGTATAGATCTAGATCTAATTGTGTGAACGAATGTGAACTTTCCTAAATTAGAGTCTAGATTTCTCTACCTCTTTTGTTTTAAAAATTTCTGCATCAGAAACTTCTCTTTGTGTATCAGGAGACAGTGGCTACAAATTTGAGACATGACGACCAACATACAAAAGAATAATGGAAGTCTTAATCAGAATATCCAAGAATGTGTTGCAGACTCTGCTACCTGCGCTCAAATTGAAGTGCAGCAAACAAAGCTACAGCGGTCTCTAAGCCTGTCTAATGTTGTGGCCCTGTTGCTGTCTACAACTGGTCATGTGGCCATTTTCATCACCCCAAGCATCATTCTTAGGCTAGCAGGATCACTGTCATCCTGCATGATCCTCTTGTGCCTCGGAAGTCTGGGAGTATACACGATGGCCCTCTGCTTCACTGAAATGGCCACCACTTTTCAAAAGGCTGGAGGGCCATATCTCTATGTTACAGAGTCTCTGGGCAAGCTCCCTGGATTTCTTATAGCTTATGGCTACATTGCGCTCATCTCTGGACCATTTTTGGCCTTCATATCACAGACAGCTGCATTGTACATCATTACAGCTTTTGTGATAGATGCAGATTGTGACAGCGGGGAGTATAAAGTTGCTACAAAAATTTTAGCAGGCTGGATTTTGTGTGAGTCAAAATTTATAGAAAATGGGGTTGATAGAGATATGAAAGTTAATTTTCAGAGAATTTAAAGTGATTTTTACGAAGAACTTGAACTATTTTTTGGCCAGCAAGGTTGTATTTTTATTGTGTGAATTCATCATAGGAATTAATCCTACACATTTTTTTTTTTTAATCCTTTATAAAAAAAAAATTTCTCAGGCAGGATTTGTAATGCATCAATGTAGAATTATAATGTGGGTAATGAACAGAAGCAAAAGATATCAATATTTACATGTTGTTATAATATATACATATATAAATTATATAATATTCCTTTTTCTATGAACTTAAAAAAGCAACACTTGTTTGCTCCTAAAGCCTTTTCTTTTCTTTTTTTTTTAATTCAGTGACCCTGACCTTCCTAAACTGCTCATTTTTCAAAGTTGTTGTCAAGGTCCAAAGCTTTTTGACCCTAATGAGACTGGTTGCCATAGGAATAATCATAATATCTGGACTCCATTTTACTCTTACAAGTGAGTTATTTTATTCATTTTATTTATTGAATGTATCACTTTGCTCTTATAGCTGCCATCAGTGTCATCACACTGGTTGTTACTTTCAATTACGGCTGTAGATAATTGCAACACAAATTTATAAGAATCTAGCCAACTTGTTTAAATGTAACTAAGACCTAACATAACTGTCGTTAATGTATAATTGTTTAAATAAAAAAGATTCCAACATTGACATTGCTCCAAATGATTGGATTGCATTTTTTTTTAGAGAAATTGGTCTTGTAAACTGCAACAGATACATTTTTTTTCCTGCAGATTCTGTTGACAACTTTGATACTCCTTTCAAAGGGACCCATTTTCATCCAGGCTCCCTGTCCCTAGCTTTTATTTACATAACATTTTCACTTGGAGGTTGGTAAGTAACAATTTTTTATTGTGTATAAATTGATGAAGTCTAACCTTTTATTGGTAATGGTATAAAGTCATACTGTCATGATAAATTGTTATTCTAGTAACGGTAGTTGAAATCATGATCAATAGGTTTAGTATTGTGAAGACTTGATAGAAGACTAGATACATTTTAGAGATACAATATGTTTTCTAATTGTGTTTTAGCTGAAGACATCTGTATTTTGGACAATATGTCATTGCAATTGATTCTGATGAGCACACAATCATGTATACACAATGTATACAGCAATATGAAAATTTATATTCATGGAAAGTTTCAGTCTGAAAGTTCATATATTTTGTTGCCATATCATGCTGTCGCCCTAGAAAGTTGTGATTGAATGTGGTAAAAGTTGCAAACAGTTGCAGCACAAAGTAGGAAAAGTTGCAAAAAGTTGCAGCCAAAAATAGGAAAAGTTGCGGCATAATTTTTACCTTTGAGAATCAATTACTAATGTTTTTTCTCTGACTTACACATTTGTGTTGTGATAAACACGAATGATATAATAATAATGATAATTTAAGCCTCACCACTAAGCAGCAATTCCAAAGAGTCCGCAATCAAGAAAAAAGAACAGGGATGGGGAAGAGACAGAGAGGGAGAGAAAGGCAGAGAGGATCATTAGAGAGACATTTAGAGAAAGAGAGAGTGAGTGTGAAAAGTAAAAAGTCAGGCATCCAAAACGTTTTTGACAGTAGACCTATTACTTAATGAAAATTGATATAAAAATTCAGAGAGAGACAGAGACAGAAACAAAGACAAATAGACAGACATGGGGATTTTCACTGATCAAGGAGCACCAACTGAGAGTTTGGGCAGACTGAAATTTTATAATAGAAATCGAGAGTTTCTGTGCTCATGCCACATGTTTGGTCACGCCCATCAAGTCATCCTCACTCAAACCCAATCCCCCTTTTTAAATTGATCATTGCGTTTCTTTAGATTCTATATTATGAATGTTTTTATTTTTTTTCTAGTGGAATTAAGAAAGTAAAATTGGTCCTTTTAAGGAGTATCACTCAATATGTACTGGTCTGATAACCCCCCAAAGGAATTTTTCTTTAAGATTGAAAGGCTCATATAATTTATTATATAATAACACCATGTTTTTATGTAACTACAGACTTTCTACAGCTGTCTCATTATCTTTTTTGTCTGCCTGTATGTGAAAAATAACCAGGATGTTATTGTATTTTTCATTAGAGTTAGAAAATTTTGTTCAAATGTGTAAAAATTGCACAAAGTGGCAAAATCATTAAAAGTTCCTAAAAGTTGTATGTTGTGACTTTCAGCGAGGACAGATTGTTGTTCAATTTTAAGGGATTCATTTAGTTGTGTTAAGTATGAATCCTCCGAGATTTTCCTTTAGAAAAAAAAAGATGTTCTTTCTTATTTCCACTCCCTTTCATTTTTTATATCATATCTAGTTGGAAGACCTGCATCCTCCTCACAAATCTTCTTTTGGTAATGGTATTAAAGCAGGTTCATGTCCTCACTGTTTTTAGAATAGGCCAGATCACAACACTAACACAGGAATTGAGAGTTCATGACATGACCAAAGTGGCTATTTTATCTAAATTTTAACTTCAGATATATTTATTCCTTTGTTCAGTTGTACAGAGAACACTTTGCTGCTGTGCATTTTATTTTTATTTTGTGGTAATTCAATTTTTTACCTTTGGCATTCCTTGATTGGCTTGAAAAAATAATGTTTGTTTTATGGTTGCTTATTGTCATTAATTTGTATTTTTTTTTTCTATTATCAGAGTTTACAGACAAATAGTATATATTTTCAAATTCAATTCTAACGTGTAATTTTTTTTTTTGGTGGAAGTAGATGCATGTAAAACTATTTTTTCAGGAGTTGACCAAAGCCTAGATTCTATTTGATTTACTGACAATGTTAACTGAAAGTTACATAAATGTATCCAGTTGCTAAGCGTTTCTAATTTATTTTACCTTGACTGTTGTACCATTTTTTGTGAACCTGGTTTGCTTTTCAATCATATACTTTAAAAATATCATTAGTTGTCTTTAAAGACAATGATATATATATAATTTGAGAAATGCAGAATTTTCATCAGAAGCTTCTGTTGAAGTAAAACATTTTTGTTTTCAAATCAGATTAAAAAACTACCCACACACACCTCTTTATAATGTGACCTTTAAAATATATAACTTATAATTCCAGAAGTCAGATCTCTCAAAACATAAAAAATAAGCTACATTTAACTAGGTTTCTATGTTATGAGAAGAAACGAGAAAAAATTAATTTTGAAAAATGTCTGCTCTTATGAAATAAGAAAAAAAAGTATTACTTTTGTGTTGACATTTTTGGATTGGTTCTTTAATCTTACAGTTACAGTTTTGTTCTTTGCCTCAATTGCTTTACAGTGGTATGTTTATGAATAATTTCCCATCTCATCTGTTGCACACATGCAAAACCTTTTTTTTTTTTTTTTAGTACAATGGCACAATGATATCTTGTATAAAAGTTTAAAACCTTTTCACTAACATTCTGTCAGGTCAGTCAAGTAATAATCCTCTTGGTGTCAATGTTTATAAAAAATATGTAGGTTTTCTTTAAATATTAGAAATGTATGTAACAATAATTGTTTAGACAATTGTTAGAGTACATAGGCAAAAAAAACAAATTGCAACATCGAATTTTCATATAGTCATCCTAAAATTCCAATCTGTACATAGAGGCTTTTGTTTCACAAGCCAATGTGTATTTTGTCATGATAACGTTATAACATTTGGTATTAAATGGTCTACAGCATTGTTTTTCTTTGATCCTGCATAAATAGTAACATTTCTATTTAGACCGTCGATAGCAACTCCGTTAAAATCAATCATGACTGTGTATCATGTTTCCCAAATGTATCTATCTTATTGACTGGATGTGCTCATGAAGGCAAGCCATATGTCCACTGACAGAGGAAATTAAAGACCCAGAAAGGTAAATAATGTAAATGTATGCATGCATGCAGCTGTCAACATTTGATGTTGAACCATGTTAGGAAAATGATACATGTACCCACATGCTAAAATGACTACAGGGAGTTTCTACTTTCTTCTGTCTGTCTGTCTGTCTGTCTGTCTTTCTCCTCTCCCTCTCTCCTCCCCCCTGGCAATCTCTTTCCCCCTTTCTCACTCTCTCTCTCTCTCTCTCTCTCTCTCTCTCTCTCTCTCTCTCTCTCAGTTCCACTCTGCCTATGTCTTCCTCTACATCTTTCCCTCCTTCCCTCTGTCTTTCTATCCTCTCTATACCTCTCTGTCTCTCTCTCAGTATTTCTCTTCCTCCCTCTCTCTCAGTACCTCTCCCTCCCTCTCTGTTAGTCTCTCTCGGTGCCTCTCTCCCTCTTTCTTTCTTCCCTCTCGCTCCATTTCACTCCAACCCTACCTCACTCTCTTAGTCTTTCTCCCTCTCTCTATGTCTCTCTCCCCTTTTTCTTTCTTTCTCACCCTTCCTCCGTTTCCCCCTCTCTCTCAGTCTCTTCCACTTCTCTCTATCTGTCTGTTTGTCTGTCTGTCTATCTATCTATCTATCTATCTATCTATCTATCTATCTATCTATCTATCTATCTATCTATCTATCTATCTATCTATCTATCTATCTATTTATCTATTTATCTATCTATCTATATACCTCTAGCTCTCATGTTTCAGTTTATAGGAAAAAAAAAAACCACACATAATTCTACACTAATAAAATAAAATATTCTTTTAGGGACCTGAGAATGGCTTCTTCAGTAACTTTTTTGTGAAATTTTGAAATAGTGTGCATTTCTTGGTCTATGAGATTACTGTTATGTATGCATTTCCGCCTAAAATATGAAATTTATCAATATAATTTAAAAAATACCTTTTTTGTTTAGTAATAACCATTAACATCAGAACAAGAGGGAATATTCTTATCACACTAAAAAAAATGTCATTTACATGCTTGTGTATGTGAATTTATTTTTTCACTTTTGTGTTCTCCATGCCATGTTTGTTTCCCCCACTTGTTTCAGAACAATGCCCAGGGGCATCAAGATATCATTTGGAATACAAGTGAGTCTCTATGTGATGACCTATCTGAGCTACATGTCGGTCTTGGACAAAGCTGAAATTTTGGGCACCAAAGCTATTGCTCTTGTAAGTTGAGCCAAGTGCTCCTCTTGCTCTACTCCCCCCCCCCCCCCCCTTACGCCACACACATGCACACCCCAGTCTCCTCTCCGATCTTCCTCATTTTTCTTTAGCTGTTTCCCCATTAAAATCTACCTGCTTTTTCCTTTAAAAGATACCGGTAGTAGTTTACTAATAGATTAAAACCTGATACTTTTCAACAAAACCTTTGAAACAGTTACTGAGGCTTTTGTGCTTTGAGAGTTTTCCAAGATAGGCTACATTGAAATAATTCCACTGTTTTTAAATAATTCCAAAATAATTTTTTTTAGAAAACCTGTGAATCATGATGCTGCAAGAGATAGAAATTAACTTAGATGTCAATCATCTGGAATTGTTTTAGATTATAGTTAAAAAAAAAAAATTAATGTATTTCATTTTTTTTTAGTCATCATTTTACCAATAAAACATATTTAGTAAAAATATGATTGGATTTTAAAATTGCCATCAATATCACCAAGAGCAATCAAAATGCACACTAACGTGGAGAAAATGAGACATTTAATCATTATGATTTACATCTTGTTGCAATGGTCTGTTTCTGTCTATATTTTTTTGCTTCTCTATTTAGCTCTTTTGCCTCCGAATTTGGCGACCCCTGGTGGTAGTGCTCTCAATTTTGGTTTCCCTTGCTTGCATGGGTGCCTTGAACTCGGGGCTATTGGGTCACTCAAGGTGAAGATTGCAATGTGCTTAAATCACTTAACATTTAACCGTATGCTTGTCCCTCTAACAGCGACAGAAGTTATATTTATTCATTTTTGTTTTGAACAGATATTTATTCATTTTTGTTTTGAACAGATATTTATTCATTTTTGTTTTGAACAGATATTTATTCATTTTTGTTTTGAACAGTTGGCAACAGATATGGTTTTAGTGACTCAAATTAATAAAGGCCTTAGTAAGGATAAAACAACTGTAGGTAAATTATATTTTTAAACTGTTTCTCTATCCGTTTTTAGTTTCACTTAGGGCACTTATTTATAGTTTAGGGTTAAGAAAATAGACTTTCAGCATAAATAAAACAAATCTGTATTGTCGAAAAATATTTTAAATGTTTTTAGTCGCTTTCAGAGTGTGCACTTCAAATTTGCAATGAGTTCATCTTTGTCTTATGGTCTATGATTTTTAAGGTTATAAATTAAAAAAACAACAACCCCAACGTAGTAACTGACTGGATTTGCAAAACTGTTGTCATTAACACTAAGACTTGGTCTGGTATTCAGCAAATAAGTAGGTCTCTCAATTGACTCAATTTAAAACTGACAAAGCTGCACAATCTTTTAATTTTCATGATTATTTATGGCTTATGTGGGTAAGTTTGCACGACTGTGTCACACATTTGGCTCATAAATTTGTTAGATCAACTGTTTCATTTATTGACTATAAAATTGTTTTCTCTGTTAGCCTGTGAATATTCATTTTGGAACAATGAGAAAAGATACACAAATTTCAGTATATTTTTCAACAGTAACCATTTTAGTACACAAACTAAAAATGAAATTTGAAAGTAAGAACATAGGCTAAACTCAATTACATCATTCTTAAATTTTGCAGTGTGTGTGACTGTGAGAATTTTTTTCCTTTATTTTTTTTGGTCGCAGTTTGGGTGGGAAATAAAATTTTAGGGGATGTTAAGACTTATTTTGCTTTCTGCAACATATATCTACCTGCATTCCTTCATTCTGGTGTGTCTTTGCAATTCGTGCAGGCCATTTAAAAAAAAAAAATTGCTATTTCCTTTAACTTTGAACAATAATTAATTTGCTAATGAGAGTAGACAGACTAAGATGTATCATTGTAATGATGAAATTGCTTATGATTTTTTTTTTTTAATTTTTTTTTTATAAGTACAAGTTCAATCAATATCTTTGTCAACTGCTTGTCAACTGCTTTTGTTTGGATAAAAATTTGAAAATTAAGCTTTTGGGTATAAATTAATCTATTGGTTTTACTTACGTTATTGGTTAAGGCAGTTTTCAGTTAATAAATTTGTATGATTTGCCTTTCATTTTGTAGTTTTTTTATTTTCTTGTACAAAAAACTTATTGATATTTTTGTATTTTGAGTAATGATCTTTTTTCCCCCCCATATATATAAATATAGACTTTTATACGCTGCGGCTCGAAATGGAGTTGCGCCCTCTTTATTGAATACCCTGCACCCAAGACACAAAACTCCTATGATGGCAGTTTTAGCCTTGGTGAGTGAAAAAATACATTACTTGTTTCTCAACCTTTTATTCTGTGGGGATACTATGAAAGAAAATTATGTAAAAAATTGGGCTGCGGCACCAAGTAATTTTATGTCTCACAGATAAGGTTTGAAATTTTTGAAGGAATATAAAGTAAAACATGACTTGAGCTGGAATTTTGGTCCCTGAAGAAGAGATCCAGGTAATCTACTCTCTCACTCTCTCTCTCTTTCTATCTCTCTCCCTCTTTCTCTCTTTATCTCTGTCTGTTTGTCTGTCTGTTTGTCTTTGTGTCTATCTCTCTCTGACTCTGCCTGTGCGTACGTGCCTCTCTCTCTATTTCTCTCTCTTCTTTTTTCCTCTCTTTGTCTCTGTCAGTATTTCTGCCTGTCCGTGTGTCTGCCTCTCTATTTGCCTCTCTCTCCCCCTCTCTCTGTCTCTCTTTCTGTGTGTGCCTCTCTCTCTCTCTCTTTCCCTCCATCTCTCTCTGTGTCTCACTCTCCCTATCTCTCTTCTCTTTCCCTCCCTTTCTCTATGTGTCTCCCTCTCTCTCTGTCTCTCCTTTTTCTCTCCCTTCCTCCCTCCCTCCTTCTCTCTCTCTGTGTTGTCAGAGCAATCCCATTGTCATATCTTTGATGGTATGCCTGTTGAACACTCCTTCCACCACTGTGTTATTACACATAATATCACACTACAAATTTACATCCTTTGTCCAAACCTAGCCTAGTGCCAACTATGGTGTCCATGTTTCGAACTGATCATAACAATGCTCTTTGCGTTGAATCACTGTCACCACTGTAGCAAAATATGTTGAAATTAAGTAGAGAGCAGTCCAACTGAAGTGCCATTTTTGTTATGTTGATCTTATCCAGATTTCGACATTTACTCTCCTTTTTCAATCATTTGGTTTTTCTTGTTCTAGACAAAGACATAATTAAAAAAAAAAATCAGTTTTAACATTGAGAGTAAACTTACACTTCAAATAATCTCATTGTTTATATTCACTGTATTTTCAGGCACTGTATGGAATAATTCTGATTTACTCTGGCGGAGCTGAGGAGATGATGCAGTTCATTGGACTTTTCTCATATATAATGAGCTTCAATGTAGTGTCTGGCCTTCTCTACTTGCGATATACTCAGCCATCTTTACCACGACCATATAGAGTGGGTATTTAGAGGACGTTAGCGCTTACTGTAGAAACCAATCATGGCAAATGGGAGTCATTTTCTTTCTTTTTAGAGGAAAGCGAATGCAGTAGATACTGAAAATCTAAAATTATCTAGGCAGTCATTTCTCTTTGCAATGGGGTGCATAGGTTGGCAAAGCTCTCTCCCAGTTTCTAGATTGTCAAGAAAGATAGATGGCAGCGATTTCAGAGCAGGATACCCAAAACTTGGTCAATCACATTATATACTGATCCAGCCAGTAAGAAACAAAATGGCCTTATAAGAGATCAAACCCCAAACCATCTGATTAGAAGTCGCAAGTTGTACAGTTAAGTGAAGTTGTTATCTTTAAAGGCATGAATTATTGAGCAGACAAATGCCCCTGTACTAAGAATATTAAATGATTCAGTCAACAATTTTTGCTAAATGGTGAGTTTGTTATTTTTCCTGTAATTTTTTTTTAAAGATTTACATCACACATAGCAAATATTTACAAGTTTTACATGAGTTGCAACATTTTTAGGGCTTGATACTGATTTTGTATGCTACATGTTTGCATAAAATATTCATCAGCTTCAGTGAAAATTATAACCAATTGAACTACTATCTCCAGCTTCTTTAGTGATCAAGTAAAAATAAGACAAAATCTAAAAACTGGGAAACTTTGTTTATTTAAATAAATCTCAATTCAAGTTGCTTAAGCCACTAAGGTGTCTTTCTGGAAAAATTAGGTTTTGGTTTTGAAGTGTTTACTATCATTCACATACTCTTCACAATCTTTGGAGGTTTGAAATATTATGTCCCTTTTGTTAACATTTGAAAAGCTCATCATTTTTTAACTCATGCTTTTTTCTATATTTCTTTTAATGTGGTAATGTTGGTTTTATTTCAATATTTATTACAATGATGTATTTCAAACCTCTCTTCTTCTTCCCTAGGTACCCACATTCTTGGCTGTGATGCAGTTAGTTCTTGCCGTCACCCTAATACTCTTTATTGTTTATCAGAGGCCACTGCATATGTCTCTTGGCATTGGTATCTACCTTTCAGGGATACCTGTGTATATTTTCCTCGTTAAGTGGAGGAACAGACCAAAATTTTTTACAACAATTGTTGGTATGTTTGGGTATAAATTGTGAATAAATCATATGTTTTTTTCAATTTTTGTCCTACTTGTAAAGAGGGTTATGTAGATTCTCATAGCTTTAAGGCTACGCAAAGTAGATGCCATGTGTTGACAAAAGCTGGTCTTTTTAAACTTTGTAACCCATCCTCTTTTAGCTGAAAAAATTGAAATTATTGAAATTCTAATTTTTACAAAGAAAACATGAAGCAAATCTAGCTAGTGTTACTTAGTATTTGAACCATAACATCCTGATCTGTAACCTCAAAACTACAAATGGAGCATAGACAAACTTTTTAGGGATCCGTAGCAAAGTTTAAATGTTTGAACCATCGTATATTTGAAAGCATAACATAAAAAAAGTATCAGCTTATCTTTATATTTATTAAATTGAGTTTTCCCCATTAATTTGACTTGACAGCACAGAAGATTTATCTCCTTTTTTTTCTCAGCTTATTATTGGGACTTCACATGTTTTTAAATTTTTTACAGACATTTGTGTCTGATTTATTCACTTTTGGTTCCTTGCTGGAAATGAAGCATATAAATGTTTTTCTTTCAAAGTTAAAACAATAAATCAGTTATTAAAATAGGCAAGCAACTTTTATGACCAATTTTTTAGGTTAATTTTTTTTCTTCTTTTTCACCAGGAAAAATGACAATTTTTTGTCAAAAGCTGTTGCAGCAAGTTCATGAATGATATTGCCAAACTGCCTGGAATGTTTCAAGAACATCATTTTAATTTTCATTAAATACGACAAAAAGAATAAGAAAGAATTCATAGCGCTGAACGAAAAATTATATCTCTCTCAATATATGTAGATTATGTTTGTATTGTAATGAAATGAGGTTGAATTTCATCATGACATTTTGCTGCTCATTTTGGAGAAAATGTATATCTAGTCAGTTGACACGAAGAGGGTGCCAGTGAGGTGGTGTTTTACATTGAGAAAAAAAATATTTAAATTGATAGCCATTGCTATTAATGTTCGGTGTCATAGCTTGCTTAGCGGTGACATTTATTCTTATAATATCTTAAAGCCAGCCAAAATGAACATGACAATCACCCTGACAAATATTCAGTTTTGTCAAATATTCATAATGCAAAAGAGCTATTTTTTTAAATGATTGCTTTATATTGAAGGGAAATTAACCCATTGTTTTCTACAGTGAGACATATCTAAAGATAAGCAGTCATTTAAAAAAAAACAAACAAAAAAAAAAAGCAACAATTTTGTTCCCTTATTTTTATTCCCATATTCTATGTAAATTTTACAAAATATTTTTTGAAAACTTTCTCTCCACAATTGAAAAAAGTATACAGCAATATACATATTTTTGTTGATGTTAAGGGATTCATTCTATGCCCAACATTACCTAAGATCTGACAATTTTAATTTTCTGTTTCTGTGATATGTTTCTGATGGAAAAAAAAATAACGACATATGTTTATTGTAGATTTCATTTATATATAGATATATATATATACACATGTTTCTAAATTATGTGAACACTGAAATGATTTCTTGTCATGCCAAACATTTATATTGTTTGTGATCATTTGATATTGTTGGTGCCAATTTGTGAATAATGTGACAATATTAAGCTATGATTCTGTTTTAACCCTCAAGGATTATTACTATGAAATTGCAATTCTAATTTTGCCTCTAGTCTGGGCATTTCTGAATGGGTATCTTATTTTTCTTACCTTAACTTGGGTTTTTACACTTTGGGGTGTATTTATCAGTATTCATTATAAATTTGATGCACGCTCCTTATATACATTCAAAACTAGTGTAATGCCAAAAATATCTTGAACAACCAATATTCCAGGGCCAATTAAAAAAAAAATTTCCATAAAATCAGGGTACCACTTTATGTATGTATATATATATATATATTTTTTTTTTTTTTTTCTTTCTTTTTTACATTTTTAAAGAACATTTTATGTCCATGTCTTGAATGTTTTAAAAGTATAAAATTTATTTTTAATCTAGTTAGTTTCAATCACATCAATGCTTGTCAAGTTTTTGAACATTTATGTAAAGAGTATTCAAAAACATCACACATTTTTTTAAGTTTAATTAAAGGGAAGGGAGGGGGGTGTTATATAATAAAAACTTGTCAGTTATCCTTTTACCACAGTTTTAGCATTAATTTTTAAAGTTTGAAATCAATATAGTAATCTTGTATCTACATGCACTGCATGGTACTCTGAGAGGAACAGTCCAGACAACAGTTTTGTTGAACTTACTGTCTCCCTGCAGTGATTAAAGTTTTATAATAATCATCACTAAGGAAGATGTGTTTTAATTCTGATTTTGTTGGTTAACTAGACAAAACTTTTTCCAGATTATGGTATTTCTTGAAAGATCTATATATATTATGTAAGATATACTGAGTCTGACAATTTTGCTCATCTTTAGTGAAAAGAATCTGGCAATTTGTAGTAAAAAGAGTGGATTTTCCAGTAATAAATTTGTATAGCATCAAGGTGTAGTGACAGCTGATTTTTTATTTTAGTTGTTTTTGAGATTTATAGAAAAATGTTATTTTCTGAATTTATTGAAAATAAAAATCTGAAGTTTTTTTCTTCTAATCCTTTGGGTGGTATAGTAAAACTCAGTAATAACAGAGTTCTCGTTTTTCTTAATATCTCTCCTTATAGCAATGTTTCTCATTATTCCCAAAATGAGACTCAAAGAGGATTTTATTGATAGAGGAAGAATGTGCCCTCATCATTTTTTTTAAAGTGCCCCCTTCCACCCCTCTTTTTATACCAGTTACAATGCCAGTGTTTTGACACAAAGCGACTAATTGTATCTAGATCTTTTTTTTACACTCACTGTGTGTCTTCTTGATTCTGTTTGTTTTTACTCTTTACCAGAATAGCAAGTTACATATGTACTACCTTTATTAATTTATGAGTTTCGTGAGAGGGTGATGCAAGGGGATAAAACTATGGTACATGTATTATGAAATTGAATAACACAGATCTATAGTGAATGAGAGATTAAAAAACATCACCAGTGATGGCTTGGCTGTTCCACCGTCTAGCATTGAAGAAGAGTTAGGTGCATGTAAGGGAAGGTGGGGTTATCACTAAAGTCACTCTTGTCAGCGACAGCAAGGGAAAGGTGTGAGGAGAGTGACTTGACTGGGACACGTGTGCAGGTTTCAGGTGTCGGAATGATGTGTAGTATTTGGCACCTTTCTCTATTTGGTTTTCAATTTATGTTGGGAATGGGTGTAAAGTAGATCTATTCTAAAACTTCTCTTTGTTAGCAGGATTATCTGATTAAAGCTATATTGTTATTTCTAAAATAAATTATAGGGCACAAACAGGAGTAGTTATTCCAACTTCTCATTATTCAAGATGTCGTTAAAAATGGGGACTTCTGTATGTGGTTGATTGATTATCATTCTTTGCTTAGTAATACAAACGTTTGATCAAATTTCAAATGAAATTGGGGTGATAATAAGTTTAGTAAATATATAAAGAGCATTTTAATGTATACAACTATAATTCAATCTTTATTGGTTATAACGGTTCTAGAACATTAAAATACTCAGGAAAATATTGAGCTCAGACTCGAAGAAGTGCATTACTTTTTATTTACATTTTAACTGAATAACAATAATAATAAAAATAAATAGTTCTTGAGCAAAACAGTACATCTATGTCCAACCTTATATATAATAATAATAATTAATTTATAATAACTGAATAACAATAATAATAAAAATAAATGGTTCTTGAGCAAAACAGTACATCTATGTCCAACCTTGTGCATGGATTTGGCACAGGTCATTGCAATTGAATTAAGATCTTTTGCAATGTCTCTAATTTTTCAATTCTCATTATATAAAAAAATTGTATTTGCAGAGATGTTAGTTGTTACTCATTAGATAGTTCTCAATATATGTAATAAAAAAACAAAAAACAAACATCACCCAAACATCAGTTTAGATCCTAGCCCATTCTGTGGGTATGTGGGACTAAGTACATAGTATCCTTCTGCATATTTGTTTTAGAGCGCTTTGTAGTTTTTATAGTGCAATTTGCATACACAACTTTTCCAGTTTAATTATTTTGTGCAATCAGTATCAAAATTCCACAATTGAAAATCAGTAGCGTAAGGCTGACAAAGGTCTGCATTTGACAATGCAATTTTAATGTCCAAAGGCTAACCTACCATTTGCCATGTCAAGAAAAATAGCTATTGTTCTCAGGCAATTGTCTGTAATTGTAAGACTAGGAGTTTACTCTTAGCCAATGCAAACTTTTCCAAACATTAACTTTTAGATAATAGTTACGCCTTATTATTATATATAAAAGTATTGTATTAACATACATATACAGTATACCAAATTGCCTGATCTTTTTTTGGCGTTCAATAAAGGAAAAAAAAAAACACACGAAAAGTCTTATAATTCAAATTTCTCAAAAACCGAATTTAGCAAGAGAAAAGGTTTTTGTTTTCTCTTTGGCTCTATTAAAATCAGACTCATTATTCGAAGTTTTTCTGGTTTGGTTTTGTAATTCGAACCCCACACTACAAATAGGCATTACAAAAGTATTATCTGTCAAGCTGAATTCAATGTGTATTGCTTGCCCAAGACATGCCTTTAAAATAAATGGGGTTTGGAGGAGATTGCTATAGAAAGAAAATAATAAGGAAATATCATAAACGTAGTCTTTCAAAAAAGAAACGTCCACTAATTTTAACACCTTTTTTTGTTCAAGTATGTCCCCTTGTGTAATTTGAATTCTCTTAATTAGAATTTTAGATCGATTCCCAAGCAATTTGATTTATGAGGTTTCCATATAATATAAATGTGCAAAAAATTTTTTTTTTTTTTTTTTTCAGTTTAATTGTGAAAATGTCATGTGTTGTACAATTTTGATTTTTTATTTGTCTACCTCAAGTGAAAAAGAGGGAATGTCATTGTCATAACTCCCAGTGGGGAAATACATGATATGCATTTCTGGAACTAGATTGGGTTTTGTAGACAACTTGTAATGACAGCTGTGATTAAAGTTGAAATCTTTACACAAAATAAGAACATGAACTCAATTGGTATATTTTATTTTCTGTTTATTTCAAATTGGGAAGCTTTCAGGTACATGTTGTTGTTAGTCTTCTTTTTAGTTATTTTTCTAGTTTCAAAATTTCAAAGTGAATTATATTTCAATTATTAAACCTCTAATTCAAATAAAGTTTGTTTATTGTTTGTTATCATTTTCATGAGTTCATAGGTCATATTAATTTTATTGTTCTGCAACACCCTGAGTCATTTTTTAATAATGGCCTATGCCTACTCATTTTAATAATAAAGTGAAGTAGACAGCTTTTTTATAATCTCTGGTAAATTTGTTACACTCGCGGTAGTAGGAAAAGGTCTGCAGCATACTACTGATACTAATGATGTTATTGATAAAAATTTTAAAAAGTAAAAAAAATAATTATAGAAATATGGACACTACACATTTGTATACATTGTATTTTCCTTATTCTTTTGATTTGGAAACATTTATAATTTATATTGGATTAAAATTTAGTGCACATCACATCTTGTACTAAGTTGTATGCTTCGTGATGGAAGCAGTACTTTCTGTTGAATAAATTATTAATAATATCATAGAGAACTGAGAAGCTGAGCGGAGGATGATTCCAAGTCTTGAATACTGATATGGCCTTGCACAAAATTTAGAAAAGATGAGGCAATAACAATCACATTGCCTACTTCTACCACTGTGAAAAAATGCCTTAAAATTCCAGATCTACTTACTACTACTGCTGCTGCTACTACAGTACTACTATTATTTATAATAATAAAAGAAGGTAACAACAACAACAACAATAATAATAATAATAATAATAATAATTAAAAAAAAAAAAGTGTTATATCAGATCCCTGTTACAACAGATATCAAGGGAAGTAACGACGGGTTTACAAATTCTTGATTTTTAAAATCATGGATTATATCCTTTGAAACAGTGACATTTGAACAGGGGTTTAGTAGGCCCATTAAATTTATTTGTTTTCTTTTTTTTCTTACACCCCGTCACGTAAGAGAGAGAGAGAGCGCATACCTTGGGTCTGGGTCTAGGCCTAGGCCTACAGTATGCGCCACACAGTGTAGGTCTAACTAACAGGCCAATGAGTTGAATGAGAATGCGGAGAGAGAGAGAGAGAGAGAGAGAGAGAGAGAGAGAGAGAGAGAGAGAGAGAGAGAGAGAGAGAGAGCATAGCCTGTAGGCAGCCTGGGTCTAGGCCTAGGCCTACGGCTATGTTACAGTTACCATTGTGTCAGTCCGATTGACGGCGTGTTAACGGTCAAGCCTATGCGCGCCAACACACAGGCTTGATTGTAACATTACATTACAATGTACTGCATCATTCTCAATTGCGACGATGACCAGCTATTTTTTTTTATATATCACAGTGCGGGGTTGCCTGTTGATCGCGAAAGCCCTGCTATAACCAATTTAAGGCTTTCTATCTCCCTGTTATTGCCGATATATTTTAACAAAGACAAAGAGGAGGAAAAAACAGGGATTGAAAAAAGCCCCGTTATAACCGGATTCCTGTTACAACCGGTCCTGTTAAAAATGGTTTCCACTGTATACATATATATAGGTTACGACGAGGACGGGACGATGGTGATCATTGTGAATGTGATTGTGATTGTGGTGGTGGCTATAATGATTATCTTGATGCAGGTGCTGCTGACGATGAAGAATAAGAACATGATAATGTTGATGACGGTGATTATATTCATCATGGCTATGTTGAATGTCTCAAACTATAAACTTCATGGGTGTTATCTCATTTTCCTCCTTTTTTCAAAGTCTACCAAAATCTGGACTCTATAGCCGCCAGGTCTGCCTCTATCCTATCGGGTTTACATCACAGTGTGGACACGAGTTCGAACTGATGGTTAAGTAATGGGTCGGCCTATCTGGGAGCGTGAAGAATAATGGATAGATCGGAGTGACGTTCATCCGAAAGCGTGGATGGCCCCTTAGAAATAGGCATACAATGATACAGTACACTGTTGCCTTTAGAGGTGTTATTGGCTTATTTAACATTTCAAGTGTAAGCAGTGGTCAGATGTGTTTTTGAATGCAAGTTCTTAATTTAATATGTTGAGATTAGCATCAACAATGTTTCTTCACTGTATTTTACTGTCAGGTTTTTTGTGTTGTAAGTTGCTTGCCATAGCTGCTGCATGATTGATAATCTTTGTTGTTTGTATTGATTTGAGTGATTTCCTTTATATCAACATAAAACTTTTGGACCCTTGGATGTCGATATATCAGAAGTGCACTGTGGTATCACTCGAGTAAATATCAATACAGCATATGAGTGCAAAGTTGTGACATCTTATTTCAAAGTCAGATAATCACACATAATTCTGCCTTATTAATCATTTTGATTTGGCGAAATAAAAATACCGTGGAAACCTCATACATGTAATTCGAATTGCGTGGGATTTGATCTTAAATTTGAATTAAGAGGATTCAAATTACAAAAGTTAGTTGGCATTTTACTACCTTATATCAAAATTTGCGTTTATAATATTTTCCTAGTGTTTTCTTTTATAGCGACCTTCTCCCAACCCCATTTCTCTTCAAAGCATGCCTTGGCCAGCAAAATGCATTAAATCCTACTTGGCAGATGGTGATTTTGTAACTCCTGTTGATGGTGTGACTGTGAGCTTCGAATTAAGAAAATCAAACCAGAAAAACTTAAAATTATGAGTCCAATTTTAATAGAGCCAAAGAGAAAAAAAATAACCTTTTCTCTTGGGAAATTCAGTTTATGAAAAATTAGAATGATCAAACTTTATTTTGTGAGGTTTCCACTGCAAAGAGAAGGAATTTTGAGAAATACAGATATAAAAAAAAACTAGCTAAAATCCTTACCCACATAAACAGTAAAATTAAAAATCAAAGCTCAATGGGTATTTATGATCTTAACATTTATTGAGGGTTCTTGACATATTTAAAAAAAAAAAATGCAAAACAGATAATGTTTACAAAACAATTTTAAGAGATAGATCGCACTGAACAATCAACTTTGTTATTGAACAGAATCTGCGCATGGAACTTTTTGTATCTGTTTTCTATCTGAACCAAGTAACAGTGTATTTTCAATGCTAAACAAATCAAAATAAAATTTATGAGAGGAAATTATGATTGGAAAAATGCAATTCTCAAATTGATATTTCTGTCATAAATGCTGTTCTTCGTCAGAATTATTTTTCTACTAATATTACAATCATACTTATGATGAATGACGGTAAGGCCATGGCACATGACATGTATTCCTTTTCTACGATAGTGGCAAACAGAAAATAGAACAATATCCTACTTGATACTCAAACTTAAGGGATATACAATTTAACACACACTGTGACCATAAAAGATAAACCACCAATACTCATAATCAGATCAGGTGAAAGAAATGTACAAAATACTGAAAACATCTTGTATAAACAAATTTTTCATTTCTATTTAGAGTGAAACAAACCAAAAAGATCGCCATTTTTCTGTCAAATAGAGTTCAGTTGCCAAAACAAAATTGTCGCCACTCCAATGAATTTTCTAAATTCGAAGTAGTAGTACATAAAATGAATGAGTTTTTTGGGGTTTTCTTTTCTTTTTTTGCTTTAATAAAATTATGAAAAAAACAATCTTATCAAGGATCATCATAATTATTTCATATCACTTATCATTTAAATTAGTGACCAAGAAGTACAGATGAAAAGTTATGGTAAAATGGTATCTACAAGTTCTAATGATGACAGGTGGCAACGAAATACACTACCAACTACGTATGTTATCTCTTGCTACTGCTGCTCAAACGCAAATCTCGTTCTAGTTCAAACTGTCGTTGGTCTGTTCTGTTTAAAAATGCCATCCGTTCTGTGTATCTGCAATTGAGAATCAACACATGTTTCTTTATAATTCTGCGTGATACAGTACAACTCGAATACAACGGACTCTGACTCAAAGCACCCTACATTCAACCAACAGATAAAAATCTCCTACCTCTCTTCTTCATTGTCCTTAGTGAAATACCTTTGATCCGACAAATTAATATCATACCCATCGATTGGATCTAACGAACTAGATGTGTTGGTAAGCTGAAACAGTTGCTTACCAGCCACTGTATCTAGTTTAAAATTAGATCATCAACGGTCTGTCAGATCTTCCCTATAGAAAAATCCTTCTACCACAAGCCATGACTGACATCATGTTGTGTTGTTTAAAGTAAAAGGAGTGGGTCACAGAATGAAACATGACAAGCAGCAAGGGGAAGGGGGAAAGAAGTGGCAGCCAACAGCCGACCATCAAGCATGACAAAAGCTCAAAGGGATAAAGCCTCCAGTCTTAAAAGTAGTGTGTGTGTGTGTGGTTGTTATTGAGGCAAAGGGAAAGTTGTAGGTAGAGGGGTGAGGAGTGTGGTTGTCTTAACACCATGTCACGTTAAGGGGAATATCTGCATTGGCAAGACTCACCACACATGGCTAAAAAAAAACGCTGCTTTCAGCGAACTATTTAAAATAAACTATCAAGTTCGTTAAGTCCTAGTTCTACGGTTTAAAGGACATTGTGATCACAAAGAACAACCTTAACTATGTACTGCAAATCACAGTTAACGAATTAAACGTGCCAAATTTTAAAAATAGAGTAAACGTTAAAAAAAATCATGAATTAAAAATTGCAAACGTGGTTGTTTCATTCCTGGTACAGAGTGACGTGTTGACAAGAGGAAAATGAAATATGGTGCTTGTTTCTCCCATTCATTTCTGTATGTGGCAAAGAATCATGCAATACAGGAATGAATTTGAGACCCCACCCCCTTTTCAATTTATAAACTTCAACAAAAACATGGGCAGCTTTGTAATTAATTAACTTAAGCCTCTTCTGCAATGAAAAGTCACTAAAGAACAAAAATAAAAAAACAACTAAAGAGTTCTATGAAATTATATTTCAAACAATTTCACTTACCCCTCTTTACCCTTGTTATGAATTTTCAAATCCTGCTCAATGCCTTCTTTCCTCTTGAAAGAATCCCAGTCAATTTTCGATTTTTCCTACAGATGAGAAAAAAAAAGGAACAGATTTTCATATCATAGCTGCTCCTTTCCAGGGTATAAACTCTACACTCAAGGCTGGTAACTCTTCAGTATTGGATTTAGTGCAACTTACATTGTTCTAGTTTATTTCCTGCACTCATTTTCAGAAGCAGGAATAAAATCTTAAAAATGGTGTACCTTCTTAAAATTTGTTCCTTTCTTGAACAGAGATATTTGTTATAATGAGTGTACTGATAATTAAAAAAAAAAAAGCTAAATTTGCAAGAAGTTGCAAACAATTGTTGCAAATCCTGTAAGATCTGATAAGTTTGGATTTATAAAGGGATTAAATCTAACTTAAAAATCATGTTAAACCTTACAGAGATGAGCACAATCAAAAGTTTCAATTAGATTGAAATCTTTAGTTTCTAGATCCTGGCTATTTTATTCACTTTAAATATTGCCTGTAGGCTATATAATCATGTGAGATCAAAGCTTTATCAACTTTATCTACTACATAAATTTATTTTATTGTGTGAGCTGTACGATTTTTTTGGGATACATATTTTTTGTAGTAATTCTGAATCATATTTATTCCTTTCAGCTGTCTGTATGCTTCATTAAAATATATATTTGGTTGCCTCTAGAATCAGGGGCTTACAATTTCATTCATTTTATTTTTTCTTACCCAAATGCTTCCCAACTTCTAGAAACATATTGTAGCCCATTTATAGTAAACTTGGATAGATTATAATAAAGACAGTCTCAATACAATGTACCTCATTTGATCAACCCCAAACTTTGAAACGAACATTTAAAATTAAAAAAAAAAAAACAGCAAGAGAATCAAGATCTGCACCTCATTGCTCGGCTTTTTGTTCATTTAATTTTATTCAATACACTTACCAACGTTCCCATTTTGTTTTTCTTTCCAATCTTACTCAAGACACTGGATAAACCGCCAACTGCTGGTCGCTTCAAGTCAAGTCGACTGAAATTTAGAGAAATAACTTTTTGCTATCATAACAAATTCAAGATAATGTTGACATTTAAAAATTTATGAACGTTGAAGCTGACATTGAAGTATTGCAAAAGGAATACAAAATTCTTATCTTCATACAATAGGAAATATGATTTAATTTGGTTTGGTTGGTTTCTAAATGTCCAACATCAGTAACTAGGCATAACTGCAGACAGGTCCCAAGACTAAGGTCTGACAACTTAATGACTGCTTCACAGTGGGGATAACACGATATCTGTCTCAGTCTAACTCAGACAGTGGGGGAAGAAATTGGAGATAAATATTGCCAGATCGTGGGATTGAAGAAGAGACCTTCACATGGTATAAGCATTCTACCACTTCAGACAACTTGTCTCTCCTGCAATACTATTTTTCAAAATGTTATCTTACCTAGATGAAAGCTTACCAAACTAGTTTCAAAACTGGGCAACGCTCAATGGTTTTGAAATTCAAAATTTATAAAAAAAAAATGTAAAAAAGATCTTCACAGAACAAAGAAACTGGAAAATATTAATTTAGGCCAAAATAGTACAACAATGTTTTTGACATCATAGTTAAAAAGAGACTCCCTCTTCCAGCAATATCGCACAATTTTTTGTGAAATCATAATCTCTAAGGGTATATGATATTGCTACGCCTAACAGACACTTTAGAAGAAAAGAAACCTAAATATGTCAGATTTCTTTTTAATTATCACTAAACATTATGCATGGGCTGCATTTTTATTTTTTAAAAATTGCAAAATCTTAATTTTCAAATCAGCATACTTATAGGAGTAACTTGAGTATTAAAGAAATTGAATAAATTAGTACCTTCCACCTATTCCAAGGTTATGAGGAGCTGGAGAAGACTGCAAACTTTCACATTTTTCTTGAGCTGATTTCTCCTGCTTCTTCTGTTCAGCCTTGGCCTCCTTGGAATTGGCATCAACTTCTTTTGTTACCCTAAAAAAGGATATTGTGAGAAATACATGCTGTTGAAACATGCTTTTTGCATAATGAAAATGCATAGTGTTAAAGCTCCTGGTTATTTTGCACGATTATGCAAGAATGATATCATAATGTGCAAAAAATGATCATTTAGTAAACAGTAAACAGTACAAGCTATGCAAAAGCTGTCTGTAAGCACACCTCACAACAACAAAAAATCATATCAGACTTCCATTTGAATTAAGTTGAGGCACAGGTGAAACTTTAATTTATAATTGAAGTATAAGCGTAACATAAAATTCCTAATATATTTGATGTTTAACACCTTCAAAAAGGTTTTGGTTTGATTTGCCCTCCTTAACATCTTGTGTGTAGGTCTTTGATCAATGGTCATGGAAATGGCTTTTGCATATTCTAACTTTACTCAATGTATTTATGTAGCTGCATTTCTATCACATTCACCTAATTTCATATTTAGGCAAAATACAAACAATATACTCACTTGATTTCTTCACCTGCAAAGTCAAAAACTTGTGTAATTTTGACTTTCCCTGCCTTGTCACTTGGCTTCTCACTTTTATTGACATGCTCAGAATTCGTTTTAACCTGAGATGGAAGACAGGAAAATTATTAAACTTCACTTCATAACAAATCATGAAGTATTCTAATGTCAGGAGTAGATACAATATTTAACCACATGTTGTCTTACTAAGCACATATCAATTTATTCTTAAAATAAATTGAATTAAAAAAAAAGAAAAGAAAAAAAGAGAGAATTTGGATTTTGAGTGCTTTAAATTTAATTTAATCAAATGCCCCCTGTATATATATTCTTGACCATTTATTTGTCCCTTTGTCCCATGGAATGTGGGAGGTGCAGATGCCTGCATCTGATGCAAAGCCAATCATACATAAGTTTATAAGAGACAACTGGAAGGTGAGATGGAATAACCTGAGTGACCAACATCAAACTACATTGTTTTCAACCACATTAAGGTCACTGAGCGGGAGTGTCTCAGGCTAGAAGAAGAGATCAGGTGGTACTCGGACATTCTCATCTTACCCATGCCTTGCTACTGAGAGGTGAAGAGCCTCCACAGTGTCATACCTGAAGATGTCAATATTATTATCCCTAGGTCATATTTTAGTTGACTGTCCACTTTTTCACCGGGAAAGAAATCTGCAACTTGCTTCCAAAACATTAGAGAGCATAGTTATTTACTTATGTTAGACTCAGCGCCTACTGAGGTATCTGAAGGACATGGGTGTGTAATAGAATTTAACTGTGATAATCCTACATATGGATCTTTTAAATCAAATCGCCGTATAGCACAATTATTTTGAATATATTTATTTTCATTAAGTTCAAAATATCCACAATTTCAACCTGCGTAGTAAGTGATCCCAAGCCTGATGAGGCAGGAGTGTTGACTTTTCGTGAAGCAGGTTTCACATCCGATAAGAAGCTTGACCACAAATCATCTGCTCGCTTTTTTTCTTTCTCTTTCTGTTTCTCCTGCTCCTCCACAGCTGCTTGCTCTGCCAGTTCCTTTTTCCTTTTTTCTTCCTCAGCAGTTTCTTCACTGTCTCTCTTTTTAATCTCTTCTGATGTCTGTTCTTCATCTTTGGCATCTAGCTTTATGCCTCCCTTGCGTTTTCTACAAAAAAGAAAACAACCACTATAATCAGTCTTCATGCATAAATGATCTTAGAATGCAAGAAAAAAAAAAAAAAGCAGCAGTATTTTTTTAGTTATTTACATATTCACATTCAAAAGTGCTTTTCCCTGCTCAAACGAAGAAAGGAAGCAGGGAGAGAAAAGATTTAACAAATATTAAGGTGTAGGTGTAGTATTTTAGATATAGATCAATAAAAAAGAAAAGAAGTCTATTAACAGTTTTTCCAGTGCCCGAGTTAGAAAATGAAATATACGCTAATTTGTTAAACATATAATTTTTTTGTACATAATATATAAAGCAGTTCAAACAAGAAAATTAGAACTGGGATTTAGTAGTTTTTTATTTAACGCACTAAAAGACTTTAAAAGGATTATGTGACTAGAACTTAGTTAGAAGCATTAATACGCTTTTTCAGTCATCCTGGTTGGTTAGTTATAAATGTAAATTCGTAAATTGAACATATAAAATGTGTTAAATCTTGAAAATGGAAGATAAAATTAATGATAGTTCATAATTATATAAACAAGTACTTAAGATGTGAGCAATTGACTTTTATTGAAAAAAAAAAAAAAGCATTGCATTTCCCTCTTTTAATCAAAACCAATGATGTCAAGAAGTAAGGGCCTAAGTGCTGATACCCTATTGCCACTCAGGAAATGGAAAAGTTTGTGCTGTTAAACAGGAAGGCTTTAATTTATTTCATTTTAAATCATATTACCTGTTCGGAATGAGACTTCCTTTTTTAACTTTAGTGCTTTTCTTTTTAGACGAAACTCCAACGTCAACTGCATCATCTTGAAGAAGAGAGAGGTCCTCCTCATCGCCAGAGTTTTCTTCTTCACTGACCTGTTCACCCTCTAAGAGATACAATCATCATACAATATTTTTTACAAAACGACATGTAAATCTTTTTTTTTTCTGGAATCAAATCATGATCAAATGTATAGAAATCAAAACTCAAACACGAGTTCACAGTTTTAACAAAGCTCTTTTCGTTATTGATTGCTCTCTCTCTATATTATAATTCTCTTCGCAGTTTTCACAAAAGATTTAGCAATATTTTCATAATAATAATAAAGCTATTTTTGTTTCTCATTTCGCACCCTCCTATTAATAAAAAAAAATTGTGCACCAAAGGTAATGGCAGGTTTTAACTTTTTTTTTTTAACTCATACAGTCATAGAAAAACAGTTGATCTTTAAGTTCTTATTGTGGGCACACTTTTAAGACCTCTACTAGACTATGTGGTAGGTTTTACAATTTTTCTGTAACTTAAAAAAATTTAATTGTGAATAAATGATCATCGTATGTGTCCTAGAGCTAGATCTGCCACTGAAACATTTTAAATTATTTTTTAAAAATTAAGTGTAGAGACCATAATAGAAAGAAAAGTGGAGTAACCACTATTAAAGAGAGAGAGAGAGTGAGAGAGAGAGAGAGGGAGAGAGAGAGGGAGAGAAAGAGAGATAGGGGAGAGAGAGATCTAATTCTAGCTCTATAGATAAATATTTAGCAGTCTATCTGAATGGGCGAGTGTCTATGTATACGTATAGTTTTTCTGCCTCTAGTATCTTTGTAAATATCAAATTCTTTGGTCTGACCGCTAAATAATGCTGAGCTCTCTCCTTATTCTATGTTTCCTAGGTATAATTTACTATAAAAAGAAATATTTTTTCAAATGAATTTGATCCCAGTACCAAACTCCAAAGTGCAAATCTATACAATTAATTGAACAATATCAATTTCTGTCTTGTCTTGTAAAAAGTATTTGTGTTGCCTATATAATTAATAGAATAGCTTCACTTATCCTAAAATAATTGTGTATGATATTGATCATTTTATAATTTTGGCCTATCCAGTAATCAAAACAAAGTTACAAACTGGTTGTTAAGCAGAAGTCTTGAGAAGAACATGAAACACAAATTAAAAAATACATCTATATTATGTATTGCATTATGCACAAACATTACATGACACTAACATACAATAAAAAAGAAAGCACAAACGTGACTAAGACAGGGTGGACATTTATTTAGGCTATTTTATGGAGTTATTTTATTTAATTTTATCACTGTTCATGAATTTTAATTTCATCCAAACAACCCACCAGAGACCCCACTGCTTAAGGATGCCGACATTCTATACATATAGATCTAGATCTAGTGCAAAATGTGGACAAAAACACTAGATTCTAGCTTTCTATTATAGATCTAGATTTATATTTAATCTAGCTGGATCTACTAGATCTAGATCTAGATCTAGATCTAGATCTAGACTCATCCATTGAATGGTAACTCACCGGACGGGACGTAATCTTGGTCTTCTTCTGAATTATAATCCTCCTCGTCTGACATGATCGGACGACAACGATTATCAGATGAAAAAAAAGGCAAGCTCCAATGGACAAAAAATGTAGCTTCTCTAACTAGTCTAGCAAAGTATTACAGGCTTTAACAAAATACAACCATACTGCTTGACAGTTGAGAAAAGTAATGACTGACAATGAGAACTTGAGAGAAAATCAGAGAACTGAGTTGAAAACGAAAGTAGCGACCAGATCACACACTGAGCGAAGTGTTTGCCAATAATTATGCCAAAGCTTGGAAAAGTTGTTGAATGTTTTTCAATGAATTCAAAATGTTTTGTCTACAGCAAGTTCAACTCTCAGTAGGTACTTTTTATTTTTTTTAAAGATGGACCTTAATCTCAAAATAATTAAATACAAGATCATCTTATGGTAGTTCAGATCACACGAGTTAGGAGATTTATTTTTTGGCTTTGTAAACCCAATTTGGTGGTCTAGCTAAAGCAGCAGCTGTTCGAGCTTGAGCGCGCAGCTTCTATCAGGAGGTTGAAGGTTCGTTTCCCACTACATAGAGCCGCTAATGTGCTGGCAAGCCGTGAGTACAAAGTCAAACTAGCTACTCTTCATTGATTGAATTGGTGTCGGTTTAATGAGACAATAAATTTTGCTTGAAGATAGCCAAAGAGGAAAACAAGGCGTGATACTTTTGTTTTGTTGATTTTTTTCCGATTTTTTTCTGATTTTTTTTTTTAAATAAAAGGAAGCGTCAATTCGCATAAAAAAATACGATGCACTTTACCAAAATTTAGATTTCATAATTATCGTAAAATACGATGCGTTTAATTTTTTCTTTAATTCGCATCGTAAAGTATGGTGCAATTTTGTTTCGATTCCGATTCGCATCTTAAAAATCGACGAATCCTTGTTTATTTTCATTCACATAACGACGCACATTTAAATATTAAATAAGATAAATTTTATCTGAAAGCGATTTCGACGCTGTTAATTTGATATTTTGAAAATGGCTACGTAAAATAAGAAGGCGCAACCACCATAACCAGATTAAACATCTTCTCCTTAAAACTATTGTTTTGATTGTATTTTCATGTGTAGAAATTGCTTCTAGAATAGTTCGACAGTTTATATATCACACTAACTAAGTAAATGATGTGTTAATTATGCCTAGAAATCATGCTTTTAGCACTGTTCGGAATACTTTTTTTTAGGGGCACAGGTAAAAATTCCTTGATCTAAAAAAATGTGAACACCCCATGCCACAATTCCGTTTCAACAATAGAGTGAAGTGGAGGTGAGTGGTTAGGCTTTATCAAGACTCTTTGTTGGACCAGATATTCAGTCCTTTGGGTACCAAAAGAGATCAACCCAGGATCAACTAGCCGAAGACTTGTTGGGTCAGATGCTCAGCCTCTTGGCTCCCAGTGAGGTCGAGCGAGGAGCAAATAGATCCACTTTCTAGTTAACTTGCTGGATAATTCCCTGCTGTTGAATTCACTGATGCCAACTCTTTTGGGAACAATGAAAAAATCATACAGACTTGAACATATTTCCTCCCATGGTATCTTGTTGAAGAAGTAATCAATATAAGATTTCCTGATGCCACCAAAATTTTGGAATCAAATGCAGCGCAAATCCAGCCAGTGCCAATGCTACGCACAGATAGGTAAGGCCCAGCTATTACTTTTTGTTGGCAGCCGTAACAAAAATGGTCCACGCAGGTATCAATTTTTTAAGCGCATTACCCAGATGAGAATACAAATAGTAACAACAGCAATGATAACCCCTCAGATGAAGACTGGAGTTTCGCAGTGCTTGAAATTTTCAGCACACCAACCCCAGAGCCCCAAAACACCTCATGTGGACGACGGAGAGTGAGAGTCATTACATGCCACAGGCTCCTTACCATTGACAACATTATAGACTTTTAAAGAGATAATGGAAACGAAAAGATACGAAAGGAGCATAAGAAACCAATGAGACAAGAAAAATAATTAATCTACACAAGGAAGGGGCCACAGCCTAATTGAAAAAAAAAAAGGCGCATTCCACGAAGTGTGTTAAATTTGAGCTCTATGTGTTCATCACGCTCATATCCTATCGTTATTTCAAGATTTGTGTAAGTTCTGAGTTATTATTCCGGATGATCTGCAGATTTATTCGGAATATTATTCCGGATAAGGTATAGAGTTATTTGGAATACTACTCCGAATAATGGCAGCCGTTTTTGAGAGAGCAGCCAGGGGTCAAGGTTAAACAACAAAGAATGACCCGAAAGTTCACAGGTCATATCAACAAATCCAAAGGTTCTTATGGAGACTGAATCACTGAACGTCCATAATATCCATAAACACTCGCTTATAAAGTTATTCGTTTTCATTCCCCATTCAACCGACAACAATGCAAGTGTGCCAATAACGTATGAACATCAAGATTCAACAGTTTGATTTGCAAGTGAGGATATGTCCACAGGTCGCAAACCTTTCATGTATTGAATTCTCTAGTGCCGAGACGTGTGTAACAATTGTTGCAGAAACAAGCTCCTTGGTTCCTTCCTTCGGTCAACGTTTCAAGCAGTGCCCAGCCAGTTGAGATGATACATGTATTTACCAACTCGACAGACAGCAGTTTTCACTTATATTATACATTGTTAAATTATTTATGAGATGTACTTTTCTTATACCACTGCAAGTGAGCTAGTGCACTTGATCTCTCACTTTAGTTTAAGCTCAGATGGCACATTTTTCACGTAACTGCTCAAACGTTGTTGCACTGGAGTGTCAGTCAATAGAAACTCCCTCCACTAAACCCTTTCTCTTCTATCTGATTTCTTGACACATTCATGTGCCAGATGATTGTCTTAGAGGGGTAGACACATTACCGCAGACACTGCAATTTAAAGCATTTTGATGTAAATGGTAGTAACAATGGGCTAGGTGTCTTCACTTAGAACTGACTACGCTTTCACAGTAAATAAGAAAAATATTCTGTGAAGCCAATCAACCCATTCGAAAACCTCAGCGTGGTATCAGTGACATGGTTGCTGGCGGTTGACTGTTGAAGGCTTGGTTATCGAAATCATTTGTTTTATAATGAATTTACTACCAAAGCAAAGAGTACCAGCATGGCCTTAAACTTAGATGGTGTTAAACTTAAAAAAGAATAGGGGGATCAGGAGGAGAGATATTTTTGTTAATAAGTTTGTGTTACAAAACATATGCTGTAATAATAATAAGGCTGCCTTTCCAAGATTGTTTGTTTAAATAGAGTACCAGTCTCCATGGATTTTTTTTCCCAGCATTGGCAACTATGTCACCACAGTTTGCAACAGCACCAATAGGACTTATGGCTCAACCGTTTAAGCCTGTTGGATGTTGTGTTGAACTTTTTCTTAAATCTCTGAATAAAGGCTTCCTTGGGATATAAACAACGCAGGGTGATTTGCACCTGGCACTTGGAAAACCATATGTTAGTTACGTATAGAAACATGCATACTTTCGGAATGATTGAAATTAGTAAAACAGGAAATTGATATAAACGCTTGACATACCAGGTATTTAGTTGCTTGGATGCCATCTTATAGCCTTTTTAGTCTAGGTTTGAAAAGATGGATATAAAGAAATAAATAAGGGATGCACTGAAAAAGAGGTATCTAATTCCAACTCTCTCACCATTCACGTCATTTTTATAAAGGTTTGCTGCTTGTTCTGCCTTTTGTACTATGGATCTCAATACTTTTCCTTTTTCTGTGTTGATGTTTGCCTCCCTGCTACTTCCTCTGGTCCGTTCCTGGATGTTGTCAATGTATCCTATTTTAGGTTGTCCTCTACTCCTCCTGCCTTACTGATCACTCACCCAAATGTCCCAAGTAAATAGAGCCTCATATACGTTTACATCTATGATTTAATCACCAGATGTCCTGACCCTTCTAAAAAAATACAAGTTCAAAATGAGTGGGCATTCTGGTGCTCATCTTCACACACCAGAAAGAGATGTGGGAACTATGGCGTTATACTCTGTTGGTGACATTGCTGTGATCGTCATGGATAATGGTGAAAACAGAATCAATGCCACATTTGTTGATCAATTTAACACTCTTCTAGATGATGTTGAAAGGTAATGAATTTTATGACAGTTACCTTTTTTCAATGATATAGTTAAGTCACTAAGTGTGCTATATATTCCCATTTAATTAAAACTAATCTTGCAACAATTGCTACTGCTATTACCACAAGCCTACTTTTAATGATAATAACTTCTAATGCTGCTATTTGTAATACTGCAGTAGGCTACTATTACTATTACTCGACTACTACTGCTACTGCTGCTGCTACTGCTACCATTGCAGTAATTCTACTGCTCCTGATGCTGCTGTTTCTACCAAAAAACGTAAACAAAAAAAGCTTAATTTTCTTTACTTCCACATTGTAGCAACAGCAACAGGAGACAGATTCAGTTGTAGATTACAAGATGAAAAACAAAATCTGTAACCTTTTCTTTTCCCAGTAACTCCTTGTGTAAAGGGCTCATCACAACAGGGAAGGGAAGATTCTATGGCAATGGCCTCGATCTTGTTTGGTTGAACCAGATTTCTAAAGAGCAAGCTGAAGATTTCTTCTTGAAATTCAGCAAATTATTAATACGCCTATTGTTGTTTCCCATACCAAGTCTGGCAGCTGTTAATGGTAAGTTTGGTTTATCGTGGATTTAAAAAAAATTAGTCTGAGATTGGTAAGAAGTTAAAAAAAAAAAAAAATAGAAAACTTGACAAACACATTCAAATTTCTTTTGTACATTGTTATTATAAATAAGGCAGAATGTTACACCAAAATGTGTATGAAAAGAAACAAAATTAATCATAAAGTAACTGTCGCCATATAGGATCCCTCAGGGGAACCAAGAGGATGTTAATCTCTCTCTAAAGAGAATTCGTTAAGTAAAAGCAAACAAGCATTAACTACACCTTTCCTTTTTGAACAAAAATCATTATTCAACATTCAGCTTTTCTTTAAGACATCCGTACCAATGACAATAGCCGCAGAGAAAAATATTCATTATAAACCACCTCATTTATGATATCATATGAACCATACAAGCAAGTATTTTAGTTTTATAACTATTAGTCTCACCTGTGATTTCTAACTTGTTTGCTTTCTTTGGTGACTTTTTAAAAGTTTGACCCACTTGTTTTTTTTAAAATTGCTGATATAACATATAGGTTACAAAGATTTAGCTGGAAAGGCGACCTAGTTTGTTTAAATCCAAAGATAAGCTTTTACCAAGCGATTAAAACATAATTTAAACGAAATTGTTTGAGAGTGTGTTTAAGTGGAAAGAACCGTTATTACATTTGAATTTTTATAATCTGACATAATTCAGGTTACTAATCAGAAGATTCTGTTTAATTAATTTATGGCTCTCCTTCAGTAATATTCCATTTTCAATTTGCAGGTCATGCATTCGCAGGAGGTGCTGTACTAGCAATTGCTCATGATCTCCGAGTTCAAAGACAGGATAAAGGCTGGCTGTGTTTCAATGAAGTCTTCCTAAATAGGCACTTTATAAATTTCCACTACCCACTGATGAGGTTTGTCTTGATTTTTGCAATAAAAAAAAAAGTAAATTCCATTCTTAAAATACATGTATGATCTTGCAAGTCACTATTTACATAGAGGTCCCATAAATTTTACATTTGTAATATTCTTTTATGACGGTTCATTTATTACCCCGCAATTTATTTGAAATATGAAATATCTGATCCAATCTGAAAAAAAACTAATGTAGCTACATAACCGTTTTCCCATTTAGAGATGCAGCCAGTAATGTATCAAGGTATGTATGGTTTACATGCTCTTAATTTAAAAATGTTGTGCAGCAGAACCGTTTAAAAATTATATCTGTAATTTCTAATACCAATGCTAAATTACAATTCTTCTCTTTTACACTATAAAATTGTTCTATTAGTTTGTGTCTTTGATCTATAGTTTTCTTTTATCGATGTTTTAAAACGCCTATAAAAATATTATAAATAATGTGTGCAAACTATCATACTATGTAATAAAAGCAATGAAATTGTGAATAAATGTCAAATCTTTACGTATAGATTTGTTTACTATTTTTTAAAACATATTTTATGAGGCTTGGGTATTGAAATGTACATATTGTTCTGTTTTTATACAGGGTATTGAATTTTTATTTCTTCTTCCTAGATCAAAAATAGGATCAGGGCGTGCTTACACTGATGCTATTGTCATGGGGAAAAGGTACACAGGTCCTGAGGCCTTGGACAGTGGACTGGTACACGCGGCTACACCCATGTCTCTTCTACTGTTAGAGTCCATCCAGCTGTTAAAATCTTTCAATGGCAAGTCAGGCTACCCACGGGAGAGTTTGCATCTCATGAAATCTGATGTGTACAGAGATGTTATTAATCAATACGAGCAAGATTTATCAGACAATCATATAATTGAAAAGACAGAGAAAATTAGGAAGAAGGCTAAACTCTAAGATAATAAAGCAGTGAAATGGCAATGTTAGGTAAAGATCATGGCTAATATGAAAAAAGGTATAGAAAAATTTAAAAAGAAAATGTATATTCTTAAAAATTGAGTGCTGTGTGATTATTTAAAATGGAAGTCAATATAATATGAACTGATAAAGTGATATACCATACTTCAGCAAATTTTCAAAGTAGTAAAACTTGAAAGGAGGGTGGAGGAGGAACAAAGGAAATTGGTTTACTCCTAACTTTCATTAACTGTTCTTTCTTGTATGTTTTCTGGTAATACACGGGTTTGAAGATAGCTGATTTAGTCTGTTACTAGTTAATCAATGGGCATGCTGTTCACAAACAGGTTTGGACTTCGTTCATGTATATGTACCCAGTTTCATAGGTCCTTTTGAAAAAACATTATCCCCTTGAAAAAAATAAGACGGTAATGCATGGTACAGTAGGACTGGGAATCAAGGAACTACCTTGTTAATTTTCCATATTTTGTTGGATGCATAGTTCGTTGAAGCCATTCGTGGCTCACTAGTTATTACTTTTTTTGTACCTAAATGATGTTAAACCAATCAGGCCCCCACCCATCTACCTTTAACTTTCCCTTTGCCTCTTCTTTACCAACCAAATACACATCTCACGTTTTCAACTGTGGATTACTCTGTTGGATCCAAAATATTTTACTATTACTATAAGTATAAACAAAGAAGAAGACAAATCTGAGATTTTTATCTGTTAGTTGAATGTACAGCTTTCTTTGGGTTCAAGTTTGTTGTATTTGAGTTGTGATTTCTACTGTATCACTTTTATGAAGTATGGTTACCTTCTTTTCCAAAGAATTCACTCCAAAGTGAGTCCAAATTTTCTGACTTAATTAATAATTACTTAATTTTTTACATATATTAGCATTGCATTGCGTCCGAAACTTTCCACTGGTGTTTATGATTTATACAAAATAATACAAGTACTTTAAAAGTTTAAAAAATACACCTTTTTTGAGAATGTACACATTTAAGCGACCAGTGTATCTTTTATATTTCACATTCAGTTGAAATGAGATGCATCTTACAGGTCAGTTACATGTATATTATTGTTTATAAGTAGGGGTATTCCTTTTTCCAAGCTTCTCAATAGTGAACTTTGCTTTCAATCATTAAGTTATGTGAGGAGAAAGAGTTATAGCAAACGAAAATTTTATGTGCTTCCACAAACTGATTCCTTATTTAAAAATTCTCTAATCTTCCTCTTATTTGATCTGATTGCAAGTCCATATGTATGGCTTTTGTAAAGTTATGCAAATGTGCTTGGGTTATATTATTGAGAGACATGAAAATAACAAAAGACAAGTTAGTTCATGCAAATGATTAGATTACCAGGAGAACATTTTGATGAATTGGCTCTATACAATAAAGAGTTTAAAATCTTAGTATAAAGACGTTAATGTACTTTATGTGCGTTAGCTTCTTCTATAAAGTGCCATACCCTTTTACCTGAAAATAGCAAATAAACTCACTTTCAAGTGATTTACCAAAGGTATAAGAGAATTGCCAATTTTTTTTACCTTTATCTTTTCATTATCAACTTTTATTTTATATTATGATGAATATACGGTGTTAAAATTATCTCAGGGATTGTTATGAGAAGAAAGTTAATTCTCTGCACAAAAATGCATGCACGTCTTATTTACAATAGTAATCTTTCATCCACAAATTATATGCAATCACCAAAAGTCATTTCTGTGTTTACCCTCTGAACTATAATTTGGTGCATTTATAGCATTGAATTCCTTACTACATTTGCTTACGGTACCAAGGAACAATTATATACTTTGAAAACGTAATTGTCAGTATATGTTTCTTCTGACTTTAGTTGATTGTGGTAACCAGATTTCCAAGATACACACTAATAAATTTAGTACTGTAGTGGATATCTTGATATTACAGTTCAGGATGGGGCAAGCTTAAATTTGTTTGGGAAAATAATTATCTCTTGATATGGTACTGTATTGAGTAAGATTATTAACTTTGTTTTTTAAATAAACAACTGAAAAAAAAAACAACAACACATAATTGCAACTGAACAACTATTGCATAAGCTAGTTTTTAGTATAAAACTTGCTCATGCAGATTTCAAAGTGGGCTATGAGATGAAATATGACTGCCGCTGCCAGAAAATATTGCATTAAGTGAAAACATATAATCGTGGGGATTCTAAGTGATAACTGCCACTTGTATTTTGTAATGCCATTTTGTTTCTATTCAGGTAAAGTACAAGTACGTTTTAGCCAATATTTTACAAATTGTTATTATACTTAAGCATGTTATGACTTATGTTCATTGTATATTTGGAAATGGTGTCTTTACTTTATTCAATGTGTTAGATCACACAACTGAAATTTAACTTTTAATTATTCAACGTCATACCTCAAATTTTACTCAGTTTACATTTACAGCATGTTTATACTGTATACAATTATTGATTTTGAAAGGCTTAAATGTTTGCACAACTGATCTGTCAAACCAAAATAAACTTCGTGAATAAATAATAACATTACTTGTCATTTATGTACATGTATGGTTGAGCTTTTTTGTCCATCCATAACAATTTAAAGGGTACACGGAAGTCATTATTGTCTACATCGGAGAAAAAGTTTCATGCGTGTTTTGAATAACTTTGCCTCTGTCTATCTCTCTGAGGCCAATCAGGCATTGGTCTCCCAATCCAAAGGTCCCTGGTTCAAAACACACAATCGGTCCAAAACTTGTTTGTCAGATTTTGTCCCCTACTAGTTGAGTCGGTATCAGTATAATAGGACCGGCTGAGACGGGGTTAAGGTATCCTGCGCTGTGTGCGACAGCATGTAAAATTGTCAGACGTAAGTCTTGGGACCGATCCATAATATAACCTATATAGTGCTGAGGTTGGACGCTAAGTAAAAAACGAACTCACTCTCCATATGACTGTCCTTATCTTTCTCCGCACCTCGTTTCTCATGTACATGTACTTCTGAAACAGCACTGTGAAAGATATTCACAATGGTTTACTAATGCCTACATTTGTTAACTTTATCAAGGCATGCCCTTTTCTTTAACCTGCAATGTAAAAGCAGATCACTGGATTTGGTACCTCAGATCACCTTAAGACAACCTCACATTAGTTAAACAGCATAAAAGCTAGACTCAATAATACTAACATTGTTTGTCCCTCCCTTGAATTCTGTCTCTATTCTTTTTTAACTTTAGAATTTCTTCATTTTTTCCTTTCTTGCATTGTGTTTCCTACTGTCTTGATCTTGGTCCACTTGCTTTCTGTTAATCAAATATTTATTTTCTTAAGCTCATTGCATGTCATATTTCCTTGCTATTATTTTCCTTTCACTCTCTGCTTACTACATCCCGGACCATCACTGCACCATGCTTCTCATTTTTGCCTTGGGGTTTTATTTGTCTACATCGGAGAAAAAGTTACATATGTATTTTGAATGAAAAAAAAAGAATTGTTTCCAAATAACATATTTATGTTTTCTCTCTTCTTCTTTCTGTAGCCTCTTTTGCTTTTCTATATCTCGCTCAGACTTTTCCTGTCTATCTGAGTATCTCACTTAGGACAATCAGGCTTTGGTTTCCCAATCGGGACGTCCCTGGTTCAAAACACACAATCGGTCCAAAACTTGTTTGTCAGATTTTGTCCTTTACTACTACTAGTTGGGTCGGAATCAGTATAATAGGACTGGCTGAGACAGGGGTTAAGGTATCCTGTGCTGTATGTGTGACAGCACTTAAAATTGTCAGACATTAGTCTTGGGACCTATCCAAAATATAGCCTATATAGTGCTGAGGCTGGACGTTAAGCAACAAACTCACTCTCTGTATGACTTTCCCTATCTTTCTCCGCACCCTGTTTCTAAGTGGTTCTGCAACATTACTGTGAAAGATATTCTCAATGTTTACCAGTGCATACATTGCCTTATCAAATCAAGGCATGTCCTAGTCTTAAAGCTGGAAAATTAACGCAGACCACTGTGTTTGGTACCTCTGGTCAAGTTAATGTGACAACCTCACATTAGTTGAACGGCTCCACTGTTGACAGACAGCATACAGCTGACTCACTAATACTAACATTGTTTGTCCCTTGAATTTTGTCTATTTTTCTAACTTAAGCATTTCTTCTTTTTCTACTTTCTTGTGCTAAATTTCCTAGTCTTGGTCTTGGTCCACTTGCTTTCTGTAATTGAAATATTTATTTTCTAAAGCTCATAGCATCTCCTACTCCCTCGCTATTATTTTCCTTTCACTCTCTGCTTACTACATCCTGGACCATCACAGCACCATGCTTCTCATATTTGCCTTGGGGTTTTAATATGATTAGTGTATCTTGAAGCTGATTATTTTAACTCTAAGATTTACTCTACAAGCATCATTAGACTTGAGGACACTTTGAAATTTTTTACATGAAAATCTCAAAGGTAAACAATTTGTGCCTGTTCACACAAGCTGACATGGGATCTTTGCATATAAAAATCTCAAAATAAAAAGTTCCCAATTATGCCTCAGTAAGGGCTTGGTGGTAGAATATCAGTTACAAGTCAGCTTAAACGGAAATAAAGAAGAACAATTCTATATAATTAAACATTTCAAAAACCTCACACAAAACTAGTGAAAGAAATGAAACACATATGGGCAAGTTAAATATTTAACTTCACATTCTATTCCTTTTGAATTTGTTTTCGATCATAAATATCTACAGTGTGCACCTGATTATTCGACACAGAAGGGACCAGAACATTCATATTGAATAAGAAGATATAGTATTTTAAGAGAATGCCAGCGCTGGAGTAACTTGGCTGTGGGTGTAGATAGAAAAGTACACAGGTGTTTTTTGGAGATCATGCATTGGCTTGTCTAGCTTGTACAAAGTTTATCAATTTATGAAAGGTTATCTTCAGTCTAATACAGACAGAGCACCTGCTTTGTTGGTAAAAAAAAAATTGTATTGATGTCATAATGGGTTCAAATGAAGCAGAATATTGTTGAATTTAGCAAAAATTTGCAAGAAGCAATTAAAAGAGTTTTATTTGGGACTTAAAAAATATGTACACTTAAGGGAAATATTGAATTGTCAGATGTCAAATTAAGTAGAGTGCACTGTATTTCTATGAGCTAAAATATGAGAGCATCCATAAGGCATACAGGTATCGAGTAAATTTAAATCAAAAAGCTTTTCAATTCTAATTTATGTAGATGGTTTATTGACAGAGACATGTTAGTTTTTGGTATTACAAAATTCTTATCAGGTTATATCAATCTTTTGAAGACCCCAAAACTTTTTGTGTTTGTGTCTTGCTAGCTACTCCTACTGCCTCTGATATGTGAGAGAATCCATCAAGCCTGAAACAGAAATAACAAATTGTTTGCCAGATTAAAATTTTGTTTGATAAATATTTCATCATATTATGATAGGAACATTGTCTAAAATTTCTAAACTTGTACTGCCAATACATGTAGAAAAGAAATAGCAAAATGTTTGCCACATTAAAATGTTGTTTGATAAATATTTCATCACATTATGATAGGAACATTGCCTAACATTTCTATACTTGTACTGGCAATACATGCAATATTCTATGCGTTTAATTTAGGCAGGATTTAATACTGAAGAGGAAGAGGACCATTAACACTTTTCCGAATAAATTTGCTCACTTTTTCAAATTTGACATTTGTATTGCTCAGTCTAGTTACTCATGGCAGTTATGGTAAATTGACCTAAAAATTTCCTCTTTAAAGTATAATAATTCATATACCAGTCATATGGTAATTTTCAATTAAATAGAATATCACTTGAAAGCAGGCAAAAAAGTATATTGCATATTTACAGATGAAAATATATCTGAACCGATTCCATAGAACAAAAAAAAAATCTCCATACAGAAAGAAACACAAACAAAAAAGTAACTAGATTTTACAATTTTCACTGGTGTAATATATCAGCACCTCAGTAACTCATCCATTTCCCTCTTAATTTTTCCAATAACAGGCGGGCCATGGTAAACCATTGCTGTGTACATCTGGATCAAACTAGCCCCAGCTTTGATTTTGTCATATGCCTCTTGTCCTGTGCTAACACCTCCTACACCAACAATGGGCATCTCCCCTGAATAATAAATAAATAAATAAAAATTATGCATATGGACAATCAAAATGATAAGAATTTAATGAAATTGAAAAGTCCTTAATTCTCTCACAACACAAAGTTAATGTTTAATAATAGTCTCAGGTGTTTATTGTATTGCTTCCGTTTTAAATAAACAGTGTTAACATTTTCTATTACGTATACCTCTTGTATACAAAGATGAACTCGTGCATCATACTTTCTTTAATCTGATGTCAAATGTGTTTACTTTTGTCAAAAGTGTACACAGTTGATGGGTGTTTTTTGTAAAAATTGTAATTCAGCAACCACATTATATTTTCTGAAGTGGTAAACGTCTATCGAAAGTAAACTTTTCATTAACGATGTGTAAATCTTCTATGTCCAGAAGAAAAATTATTTATAGCTATTAATCAGTACACAAAATGGCTATGCCAAACTCGTTTCTTAGCGGGCAATCCCCCCAAAAGACCAGTGGGTGGTCACGTAAATTATCGGTTAATATTCACACACACACACAATTATAATTATTGAAAATGTGAAAATATTTTGATGCTGCACTTTTGGACAATTCTTAGAGTGTGAGTGCCATTGGCAGAGGTAAATCTGTAAATCTTAATACCTGTGCAGTCTTCAAATATCTAACTAACCATAAGTACCCCTTCCCACCAAAAAAAAAAAAAAAAAAAAAAATCACAAAAAAAAATTAAAAAAAATTAAGTACAATGTGTTTATATGCAATGAGAAAAAGAAAGTATGTGTAGTTTTATTACCTTTTGTCAGGACATACATGTCCCTGATGGTCTCCAGAGATTTTGCTGTGAGAGGTGCCCCACTGAGCCCTCCAGTCTCTGTCTTATGCTTGCTCTGAAGACTGTCTGGGCGAGATACTGTCGTGTTGCTAACAATCAGGCCATCCACTCGAGTCTTTCCTCCACATATAAAAAAATGATACACAAGCATTTATTTTAATCAATATGATAAGGAAGTAAAAGTTAACTGAGATTGCATCACATTAAATTCATTGTAATGTTAAATCTCAAGCACATAAACAGTCCCAAAACATAAGAGAATGAGCAAATATTAATATATATCGAAAAAAAGAGTGACCAGGAGCAAATAATTTCAAAACCACAAAACAACTAAATAGGCTGTTTGCCAATATATTTCATTATTTGACACATATTTGGATGTAAACCATTGATTCTTTCCGTTTAAATTATGCAGCAATTTTTGGCTAAACTTACCTTACTATAGAATTCTCACTACAATTTAAAAGATATTTTTCCATACAAAATTAGTGGGTTAAAGGTCTAAAAGTATGCACCATTTTTTTAAATACCGTCATCAACCTGGGGTTTATCTCTGTTCAAACCAACCTTAGAAAAAAAAAAAATCAACAGCAAAAAGCAAACTTGATCAGTTTATCCACTATACATTCTTTTTTGTTGCCATTGTTGTTGTTAGAAAATCAGATTGCATTTATTTTTACAAGTACATTTAACACAATTTCTTAAATTTTTTTTCTACGCAGAGTGAGAGTTCAAGTGACAGCTCTAGTAACTTCTATGCCTGAACATGGCTAAACATACCTTAGGACTAAGTACAACGGCAGCTATATCTTTTTTCTCATCTTCATCAAGATCTGGGGCAATCTTAATCAGGAGCGGTGGCTTGGGACTCACTGCCAGTTTGTTTCTTGCTTCTAAAACCTAAATAAATGTATGCAAGTTGCAAGTATAGCACATTCAATCACTAATCTGTCAAAACTTTAAAATCAATGCTTACTATAAAGTGCCCAAGACACTATTCGATCAATTCATTAACATACATTTTTATTAAAAAAAGTGTTCAAGTAGGTACATGATACCATATCTTTGTGCAAATTTAGGGAGAATAAAGCAACCTAATTAAAAAATTAATTAATTACATTCTTCTTTTTACATGATTAAAACAGGACCAAAATAAGGAGATAAACAATTATGTCAAAATGAAAGAAAACAATTTGGGGTTACCCAAAGGTTCTGAAGAATAATCTTTAAAATTTCCAAATGGACAACTGGCAGATAATTAAATTTTTTAAAGAGAGGGGCCCAAGGGCGCCCTTCAAAAACCGGTTTCAAAATGTTAATAATTACCGGGTATATAAGTAAAGACCAATTATTTTTAAAAATTTACCTCTTAAATAAATCTGACACTTTTCTTTTTAATTTACGTACTAAAAACTATAGTAAATATTTGCATAAGATTGGGGGAAAATTTGAAGAGATACACACTTCAAAAAGCAAGTTTGAAAGCTCCTCTCTCTTCTGCATGCTGCGAAGTCCTGGTGTGTTTGGACTTGAGACATTTACTACCAGATAGTCAGCAATGCCTCCAAATTTGTGTACTCCTTTCACATAGTCTTCAACTGCATTAGGGCTTGTTTTATTCTTTCCAAGGTTCACACCAAGAATCCCACAGCCTGTCATAATATACAATATGCAAAAACCTTCATTTGGGAAAGTGAAAAAAAGACAATAAAAACTGAAAGATTCCAGTGCATAATCTTAGCATGCCCTGAAAAAATGTTGAGACTTCTGACATGATACATGTGGATATAACTTTATTCATACGACAAATGTCATTATTACAACAAGATAGAAATCATACGACTGGCAAAACTACATTAAAAAAAAAAGCCTTGATACTAATATATACATGTACAACTTCAGTCAATAGATGATACAACATATCATACTACCTGTTTATTTTTATGTTTGTGACTGAGGTACTTATTCAGGGAGGTTATAAATTAAGAATTTGATTTTGTTCATATATATGCCAAAAGTTTGCTTGGGAAATTAGAAAAATAAAACCGCAACAAAAACGTTCTAATTAATTGTTCCAATTTCGAGTAATATTTCACACAAAACAAGTATAACATTTTGAAACTTTAAACAAGCTCAATTAAAAAAAACAAACAACGACAACCCATTGATTCATACATACAAAAAAGAACCATCTGAAAAGATTTGAACATGATTCTGATCATTTTTTGTGAACCTTCTATGAGAATAAATAGGGGTATTCAATTTTACGAACAGAACTGTTCTTTTCTGAACTTCTACAAATATATTTAATGCTTTCCTTTTGATCCAGTTAATGTTCAGTTTTTTTACTGATTTGCCATGCAGGTGACATAAATGATTATGTTGAAAATGGGTTGGATTTGATTAAATATAATTCTAAACAAAGCTCACTTGATGCTGAAGAAACTCATTGAAAAAAAACAACCACCAAGAAAAATCAATTGCAAAAAAAATAAAATAAATATAACAAAAAACTTTTTCTGAGCAACAGATGATTTTTACCTTTGGTTCTCATATGTTTTCTCTTGTTTAAAACTTTAAACCAATGCAACTCTTTAGAACCTTTGTTGCTTTCCTCCTCTGTTTCTGTCCAAAAGTTTACATTTAGCATATTTCGCCTCTCCCCAAAGTATGTTGTAGGAATACCTGAGACCCAAATACTGAGCTTCAGGCTGGAGTTATTGAAACTTGTCAAAACAATTCATACCAAAGAAAATAAGAATTTATTAAACACATTCAGAAAAAAAAATGACACACACAAAAAACAACAACGACCTACAATGCCTGAAATTATTCCTTCTGACAATGTGCTAAAGGAAAAACCTAGGTAAGTATTCCTTTTATGCTACCCACACAATCATCGTATGATGAATGTGGACATACAAAATTAAGAATATTTTAAGGAACCGAACATAAGTAAATCTAGTTTCCAATACACTAAATCTGAACTCAGGGTACATAAACAGCCTGCTACATTGCTCTATGTTAACAAGGAAAAGAACATAAAGTTAAGGTTAGTTTCTTAACATCAGCAACTAGCCAATATTGTGGACAGGTCAAAGACATTTGTATGTGCTGCCACATAGAGGCAGAGTGTGGGAACCTGGACTTCTGTCTCAGCCGATCACACTCTACTGACACCCATAAGCCGCTACAGGACCGACAAATTTGCGCGATCGTGGGATTGGAGCACGAGACATCTCAAATAGAAGCCCAGCCTTCCTTTTTTATGTTAGCTTGTGCCCCACCTCCGCCCTTACCCTTAAAAAAAAAAAAAATCAAATCCGAACACATTAAGTATTGTTCCTGAATACTGAATGAGACAGGTGAAAGCTTATACAGGTAAGATTATTACAAGAACATTGGTATTTCATTCATGGAATAGCTAATAGATGTAGCTACCTTCTGACTCCATATTATTTTTTCTTTTATTCAGCCTCTCGTACACAACTTCATGGCCATCACTATTAAAACCAAATCTGTTAAAAAAAATTAAGATAAATTAATATTTATAATGATATATTCACTTTTTTGCTTGGTAATACAGAAATATTGACTTTAAAAATAACCACAGCAACAAACAAAATATGAAATGTATTTTCACTAGTACAATTTATTTAGGAACCATCCAAAAACTAGAAGAGCCTTGAACAACCTTTATGTAATAAAATTAAGTAAAAAAGTATATCTATATAAAAATGGCATACATATGACATCAACATGAGATTAAAAAAAAACAAAAAGCATTATTTGATCAGAAATGTCCGATACTGCAAGATGGAGATTTGTCTGCTTCTGTAATAAATCCAATTTGCAAAGAAAGAAAACCTTTAGTTATTATAGTAAAAAAAAATTAACTCTGAACCCCGGGGAAACTCGATGAAGCCATACAGCAAAATTTACACTGTTATAACTATAAATTGATATAAATACCTATTTATCACAGCTCTGTCTTCGTCAAGTCTGAACAATCTGGGCAGAGGGTTACCAGGCTGAGGCTCAGGGGTTACACTTCCCACCTCCACAAACCCAAAGCCCATTTTGAGAAGTCCATCAACGGCCTCCCCTTGCTTGTCATACCCCGCAGCCAAACCCAAAGGGTTGGGGAAGTTCTGCCCCCACAGCTTGGTTTGCTTTGAAAAAAAAAAAAAACCAATTAATAATACATGTATTAAATAAATCTGACATCTTAAGAAATAAAAACAAAACAGAAGAATAACAACAAAACATACTGAAAGCTAAGTTATCACTGATTAACTACTTAAGTACTCAGGTATATTTTTTTAGAAACTATGTACACATAGAGGATACCTTTCGATGGATTTGACATAACTTTTTAATTGATTTGAATCAGAGAATGAAAATGGATAGTCATCCAGTATTCACGGTAATAGACATATAAATTTGTACTATTGTCTCCAAAATAGGGGTTGAATTCGACCCCTATGCACTCAAGTGCTAAAGTAATAAAAATACGTTTATCAAAACCCATAACAAAAACAACAATATACAAGCAAATGTTTGCATGGAAAAGAAGCAGAGGACTTTTTGTGAATAAATAGGATCAGTTCTTCTCAGAGTCAGACTAATTAGCAAGCAAAAAAAAAAAAAGTCTAATTTTTTAAACTTATTATGAAAGAAAATCAGTTCGTAGCATTATTGCACCTTTTCTACATAAATTTCGTTTTCAAATCTCTATTGTTTTTTTTTTTTCACTTCTTTTAGCAGATTCTCTTTGCATTGACCATACCATAACACTAAACAATTTCAATAACAATATTTAATTATCTATAAAAGATACTAATATAGTTAGGCATGAATTTTTCTACACACAACCTTACTAGAGATGGAGGGTCAGGCTTCTGTGGTCTTGGAACAATCTTGTACTTGGCAAGCTTTATGCTGATGTTGTGACTTGTCTCTGGGCTAAACAATTGAAATATGGGCATCACAATGTCATCATAAAACTTTTCACTGCCTTTGTACAGATTGAGGCCAGCAAAAAGAAGCACTCCTCCATTGACAATCACAGCAGCTTGCTTCAGTTGAACCTGTAAAAGCATTTTAGTCGTACAAAATCTAAAGCAGGATAAAATAATTAAATATAAAAAAAAAAAAAAAAAAGAAACTGTAATGGACCAGATTCTGGTGGAATAATTATGGGTGGTATTATTATTAAACTAAACACATTTTGTGGGCAAAGCAGAACACATACAATACAACATCAGAGGCAGTGCATATGTTAGGATACTTTCATAGCAATTAAACAGAGAAATGTATGTTATAAATACTTAGATTCTAGTTATATTGAGACCATATGCAAAATCTAAACACTCTGTCAAAATAATGGTAGGTCTAAACTCTATGACTATAAGCTTATCTAAATCAAGCATTTGAACTCACCCAAAATTTCCCATTAACTGCATTGCTTTTGGGATCCATTGTTCTACTAATCTACTGTTTGATGTGTTACTACAGGTACACTGTGGAGTATCACTTTTTTCAGTATCACCAACTTAGTTTTTTGTCTACAGGTATAGCTTTAGCCATAAATAAATTAAATCTAGATCTATAACTACAAGCAGATTTTAAATCAGTAAGAGTGTTTGTATTAGGCCTAGATCTCCTAGATCTAGATCTAGATCTAGGTTTAATGTTGATCTACAAATCTTAACTTTTCTGGTGCGCTACTTTCTAAGAACCTTCCTACTCTAGATCTCAAGATAACTTCTATATCAAACCTTAATCGAAATGAAAATAAATACTTCTAGTCAAAAAGACTAAAACATATATCTATAAGTCTAGAAGTAGGCGAAGGCGCTAAGATTCGGATGAGTGCACCCTGCGTTGCAGGAGAGTAAAATTCAATAATTCAACTTGCATAAAATGTACATGATTGCCTTATGAAGTGTGCGCTGTGAAGGTCAAGGTTCATAAACTAAAAAATTCCTCTTTAGTTAAAGATTGGACATACTCCAAACAATACATGTAGTACGTACTTCATTAGATCCAGAGTTGAGTTGGTTTATTAATAGATCTATACTATCGCCTGGCAATTTTATGTTCTGGCCCATAAAGACAGTGCGGAAATTGGAGGATTCGGGTTTCTATATAAAGGACACCGATCCAACAAGTAGTGGACGAAATTGAAAAAAATACGAATTCCGCCCGTGAACTTCGCAATTGGGAGACCAACGCTCTGACAATTGCGCCAATTATTTAATTTTTTGTACATAATTATAATTAATTTGTTGTACGTATCGTTTTTATTTTTTCATACGGCGAATATTATGAATTGTGTCAACTTTCACATTGCGAGTTACTGTCTTCAAATCCACATACTTATTATGTCATGTGTTAAAAGTGAATATTGCTACTTTATATTTGAATTTCAGTCACTTTGCATCAACGTAAAACGTATCCAGAAAGTGTGTACTTTTCTTAATCTTATTGTGCTTTCCAAAACTGATTTCATTTCGTAATCACCTAAATAAATGTTTCATGAACATCAACACTATCACGGGTGTAGCACACAGTCACTAAACAATCCCTCTGGGTGTGGTTTGACTATGGCGTCTGACCAATAGTGCGTTTTCTGCCTGCACCACGTGATATGAAGTTTCGCAGAAGCACAAACACCCAAAAATGTACACGTTCAAGACAAAACAGGCCTCCCTTTTCCATGATAACAAGCTAAAAACGCGTTCACGATTGATATTTTCCCTTATCCATACTAATAAGTTCGACGCGCATGAGAAAAAAAACCCACCCAATTCCTGTTCCATCAAATTACAATTAATAAGGTTCCCGAAACTCGACGCTATATTGCACTAGACAAACACATCTTTTCGGAAGAAAATGGAAGCTCTTTGTACACTTCTGAAGGACTGTTTGTGCTTCAGCGAAACTCCATTATCCTGTGGCATGCACTGCTTGACAGATTCTTTATCTTCAAATGTTTAGTTTGTGGAAACACCCAGCTGTTTAACCTCATTTATGTTGTCCATGACGTGTGTTGTTTTTGGTCTGTTACGTTTCTCCGTTGTCCATTTCCCCCTGGATTATTTTCATAGTCAGAGGACATCTACTTCTAACTGTGTAAAAAACAACAACAATCAAAACAACAACAACAAAAACAACAGCAAAAAAAACAACAACAACAAAAAAACAACAACAGAATATGGCTTTGATAATTATTCTCTTTAGCCTGTTGGACAGAACTTTGTATTTACAAATATTAATTTTTCTGGTCAATTGATTTTGTTTTTGCCCTTGCAATCATTGAGGTGATTTTTGGGTACCATGGCCGCTTTAAGATTTTATAGAGCCAAGATAATGATATAATGGGCTTTTTCTAGTCTTTTCGATTTGAAATTTGTATTTCCAATGTGCACACAAAAAAAAAAAAATTTAAATGGTATTTTAGGTCCCAGGTAGTTTTATTGTGTTTTAATGATTTCTGGCGCTCAAGGCAGTGTCATCTGCGTAACGTAGGTTGGATATCTTTTTGCCTCCGATGTTTCAGTCATATTTTTCAATTGGCATCTCTCTTTATTTGCTCTGTATAGAGACCAAACAGGTGCAGCGAAAGGGTGCAGCCTTGTATGGTATCTTTGACTTATAATCATGATTCCGTAAAGATGACAAGTGCCATTTAGAAACAGATGCTACAGTCTCTAAACATTTTTTTTCCAAAGTCATCTTTTCAAACTATTTTTTACGTTCTAAAACATCTTGAATCGTAAGTACTACGTCGCCGTAGCGTCTAACTGTTAAGGCTTCCTAGTATCTTAAGATGAGTCGTAAGCTATCCACAACCTGGTACTTAAGATCCCTAGTTTTAAAGTATGCCGTTCTTTGTACTTTAAGAAGAAAATTAGAAACAATGGGCCACAAAAAGATGTTCTAGAGTCTTTACTTACACATCATTAGGAAACTTACAGGACTCAAGTAACGTGTGAGATGTCCTATTTAGTACAATGGTGTCCAACACTTACAACCGTTTGGGTCCTTAAAGTATGATACACAAAAAATCTTGAGAGCAATTCGTGATTTTCTAAAAATGATTTATAGTCTTGACTGAATGATACCATGGATACACTTGATATTACATGAAAACGATATTTATTAGGATTCATTCCAATAATGTTATATTCACTATGAAATATCTCACTTTAACCAGGGTTTGATTTCACAACGAGCTCACATTCTTGTAATGCCCAAGGGTCTTTCTTCCAAACTCGCCAACGTTGTGGCGTGCTGCTGTGTACCGAGACACTATCTGACCCATCCAACAACAGCAGCAGCGACAATCACAGAAAGCTGACCAGCATCTCTATCTCCAAGAACCGGTCCAATGTAGGAGGCAGCGGTACACGCTGGCAGGAACTGGCATCAGTCACGCCGCGACAAACGGCACTGAACCGCGTGTCTGATGGGGTACGCATCACCGGCCAAATTTCTGACCACAGAGGGGAGCTGTCTCTAGAGCTCTCCAAGGTACACGATTGTCATGAGAGCCAGTTCTCCTGCGTGGTCTAAATGCCCCTGGCGATCAGAGTAAATAATTATATAGTATCGAAAACAGTCGATGTCCAACAAAATCAAACCCACAGCTTGGAGGAATCAAAGCTTCTATGGCGTTTACTGACGAAGAACCAAATGACAAATCTAATTCAGCGATAACTTATGAACAGGTCATGTACTTATTCCAGTCAAAGTGCGACTTTATCCTAACGCGACTGGATAACACCCTCAGAGATATAGAGAATATAGTGGAAGATAAGGCTGCAGACATGCGAGATTCAATGGATTCAACAGAGTAGTTAATGATTTACAAAATAGGTTCGAATATAAACTGTCGCAAAGACACATTCTTGTCACAGAGGATTTTGGACTGACTCAACCTTCCAACTCTGGTGACAGAAATGATTCTGATTAACTAATGCTGAAGACCAACGAAGTGAAGAATAAGTTCGGAGGAAAGATTGATCTCCAGTCAAGTCGCTCCTGTTATCATCTCCATGAAATCAATGGCGGCTAATTTGTCCTTTTATGATGATAGCGTTGCCAAAATTGAGACTGCCGTAGACAGGTAGAAAAGGTAGGTTTTGCCTTCATCTTGAGATTTTGTCTTTTATCAATGCCGCTTGTTGTTGCATAACATTATGATCCTTCAGGGGAACCTCTGAGACGCTAAACCTGGAGAGAAGGGGAGGGAGGGCGGAGGGAAAACGGAACTCCTAGTACAGCGATAGCCCGACCTCAGCCACCATCGTCAGCCTGACTGGGCGCTAATGGTTTACAATTTTAGGTATTGACCAAGGACTACTATAATATAGTAGTCATTGGTATTGACATACATTGAAGAGCAAGGATCCCATGACTATACTAATAAATACTTAAACATATTTTCTCCGATACTGGTATCGAACCGCAGCTTTACTGAATAGATGTCCAGCGCTCCAACATTTAAGTTAGCGCCCCATCCCTACATTAGATGCGGACAACGAATTCGGCACAGCGGGATGTCAATCAAAGGACCTCCCACTTCGAAACAATGCTCGCCACTACGCCGTGATGTAGATCTAGATAGAACGCGTGTGGGTGCAAACTAATTAATGACACTTTTATATGCAAGCATTAATTTTTAATCGTCGAACCGACCAGTTCCTGACCAATGAGGTCTCAGAGAATGAGATTGTTGTTTTTATGTCTTAATAGTGGTAACCCTAACTGTAGTGTCACGACTCATTGGTTCGTATTAATATGTCCAACGTTCCAAGCGTGGTGAGTGTCACAAAATTGAAACAGACATTTTACAATAAGAGCTGTCTTCCCATAACTTCATTTAGTGCCGTCGACAATGTTCAAGTGGACTTAGATCTAACCATATGTGAGAGTAGTTGTGTAAAGGTTAAATGATGCTTATAACCAAGATCTTTGAGTGAGAGGAGTGAGACTTAGTGCTGAGAGACAATAAAGCCTGCGAGCAGAGCTCTAGGAGAGTTCTTCAACATGGAGTTTTCCAGGGTCATTGCCTTCCTATTGGGGATCATCTTCCAAGGCATACTATCTTTTTCACCTGGACCCGAGCCCATTCTGTTTTTTCAACGATCTTTGACTGATATCAGTTCCAACCAAACCAAATTTTCCATGAACATTAGTATCAAACATCCACGATGGAGAGATGTTCGGAGGGAGATTCTAGGAGCTCACGCAGAAGTTTGCGGAACATCCCGTCTCTGCAATGCAACGTCTTTTCATCCGGAGTATCCCAAATTTGAACGATGCTCTGTGTGCGACGCATGTTTCTGTGATGAACCATGTATGCGATTCGGAGATTGCTGTTTGGACAAGATAATAGACGAGAATCTGATGGAGAAATATGTTAACGAGACGGAACCCGAAACAGGTATGACCACAATGTATGCGATGACTTTCTCTGACGCGTATTTTAAACTGACTTTCAATGTACAGTACGTGTAAAAATAGAATCATTTCAATCCCTTACATCTAAACAGTTAATGACCGTAATCATAATTACATAACGAGGATGCTGGTATATCGCTAAAGATAATTATAAAGAATAAAATCTAGTTTTATAATATGTGTATGTAAAAACTCAATGTTTTATTTTTAAAAATAAAATTGTCTTTTAATCGATATCCAGTACAGTAACAGCCTTGAAAATACAAGCTATTATAAATATTCGAACCACACTCCTATACGATTCTCTGTCTGGTATGTAATGTTAAATGTATCTAATAAAGGCATATATATTTCAGAGCCCAAGCATGTTGAGTGTATAGACTTACGGATGAAAGGAATTCCAGGACTTGAACTTAACAAGATAACAACACAGCGAATTATAACCATGTGTCCTGAAAGTTTTGATGACCTATCTGTACGATTCGAGTGCGAAGGAATTGGAGCCATCAACAAAAATATGTACCGGCTAGATCTTGAGTCAGATCAAATAGGAAATAACTGGCCTGTTGCATCCACCAGGTCTCATCTATTTTACAAAAACCATGCGTGTGCAAAATGCCACAATGATGACGGAGAGACTGTATACTGGAGTCTAGGAATATCATGTGGGCAGTACCCGGATTTTCCTGTCTCCGCAGACCCCTTGGATTTTTTCACACTGATTCTTCGAGAGCCTAATTGCGAAGTTGTCTTTACCGCACCTGAGGGAATGGAACCCAGACCATGTTACGTCAAAAGCCAGGATATAATAGATCGTTGCAATGTTACTGGGGAACGTTCCCAACATGACGATGCACTGTGGAAGGCGTGTAGTCTTTTTACAACATTTGCGCGGTTTAAAAGACAAGATTACGCCAATTCTTTTTGCCTCCGATGCCAGACCGACAAGAAAGAAGAGATCGACGAATCTTGTCAATTCAGTGCGACATTCCCGTTTTTTATAGTTATGAGCCCAGATGCCCTTGACTCAACCCACCAAGCGCGAGCAAGTTTCGACTGTAGATGCAAGGACAGCTACATGTATAGTCCATATAAGGTATGTGTTGTTTTGTAGAATCCATTCATGATTTATAAAAAGTGCTCAGAATCTAGATCTTGTCATCAGGCCTACAAGTGACATGCTGTTTTATTTGATCAACTATCTCAATGATGTTGTATTTTGAAAAAAAAAATAAGACACTTAAGATTATAACTTTCCGAATTGATGATTTCACAGACAAAAATGCAACCTGTAAAACTATGAAGTTAGCGTGCCTGAGCTTGCCCTGGAAAGGCAAACTATAGGCCCTACCATGTAGGTTTGAAACGAGTCTGCACCAGTTGTCCATTATTTTATTTCGTCTTTTAGTTTCTCGTTCTATCTGTCGGTCTTGAGCCACGTTTGAATGTGTGAGTAGTTGCTTCTTCTTTGCTTTTTATTTGCTAATCAGCCACTCAGATCTTTGTATCCCTTTTTATATCTTGATTAAATTATCAAGTAGGCCTAATATACGTTTCTTTAATTGGCTTGGTTGTTATTTAAATTATATCTTTTTAAGAATATGATGGAGGCTATTTTGTTTACGAAACTAGCAAAGAACTTCTCTGTAATCGAAGGCGACCACGGATAATAATTTTACCTGTCTTTGTACTTATGTGGTATTTTCCTTCGTGATTGCTACTTATTAGCTATATAACTTGAAATTGCTTAGTTTTCTAAACAGTTCAATACATTATTATGAGATAATATAAAGCCGCGGGAAGATATTTATATTTAAAAAAGTTTACATCAACCCAATATACTTAGACTTAAAGTAGTGTTTTATCACGAAATGGTGTATTATTGTATTAATTCTCTTATTCGTAGTCTGAATGAACACCATACAACCTGTTCTTGTCGAGACTTCGAAATGGATTACATGATGGTTGCTTGTAATAAACGTGATATCGTTAGATAAATTCAATTTTACGATATCTCTTACTTAACAAGTTAGTCAATACCAATCGTATTACTTTTTGACACCCCCTTCGTATATTGATATAATTTAAACGGTAGCCACAACATGTAAGCAACGGCATCAAATAATCGTGCTGAAGTCTTCCATCATTTCCATTCCCAATTACCACCCCCCCCCCAAAAAAAAAAAAAAGGAAAACAAACAAAAACAAAAGCAACAAAACAACAACCAACAGAAAAAGCAACCCCCCCACACACACACATACACACAGCAAACATCAAACAACTAGGGGTAAACCAGGAAATGAAGAAAAGTACTATGTGAGAATTGAAACAACATTTAAAACAACCAAATAAAGCACCAACAGAAACAGCAAACGGCACTGGAACGACAATTGTCACTAGATTTGTCTGGGATTTCTCAACCGATTCGAATAAACTATACCGTTTCAATCTGTATACATTTGTGACAAGTGTTGATTATAATAATAGTATAACAATCAAAATAAAATTTACAATAAAATGATAATAATATTAATGATAATAAAAGTAATAATAATAATAATAATAATAATAATAATAATAATAATAATAATAATAACAACAACAATAATAACAGTTTACTCTGAAATTAATTTTTCTCTCCACAGAAGAACTGTCGTAAACTGCACTGTGCCACTGGGCGGAAGTTGGTTGATGACGCGTGTGTTTCCACAATGTCCAGCGGGAATGGCCGGGGCTATTCACTGAGCATATCTCTGACGTCTCCGTGGAAAACGGAAGACACCCGCCACCAACCGTACCCTCCAAATGCTGTTATTTTCTTAGAAGTAAACTTCATTCCCAAAATAATGTCTATAAGCTAAGCTTCCAAAAATACCAGGCTGGGTCATCGAAATAAGTAAACATTTAGATTTAGAAGCGAAGTGAGCTGTATCATTTAAATATTAGGTTCATTATTTGGTTCATTTTTAGTCTAGTGGCCTTGAAGGCCGAAAAGTACTTAATGAGTATTATTATGTCCTAACTATGATACTGATTTAAAAGATATAGACCACTATGACCCTTGCTTTGCAAAAATGTGCTCACACCAGTCGATTCGGTGACTTTGCCTGTTATTTTGTATAGCCTCGCATGTAAGACCAAAGCCAGACTGCCGCTGATGGCTAAAGTGGTGATGTGACTTCCGTATGACACCTTTTTTAGCCTCAGTTAACTGCGCAATTAAACAGAAGAGGGTTTTTTATACGGATGCCCCAGTCCAGCTAGTATAGTGTGCCCTACCGAGACAGGAGTCCAGGTCTCCCCGCCCTGTGTCGTGTGTGGCAGCACGTAAAATTGCCAGACATCAGTCTTTGGGCCCGTCTACAATAAAGCCTGTATAATGCTGAACTTAAACCAACTCAACTCAACTCAAACCAGCTACAGCCCCACTACAGCCACCAGCGGCCGTCTGGCTATGGCCTTATTCGAGGCTCCCTTGAGTAAGGCAATGTCACCAAATTGACCAAAGTGACAATTTTGCGTAATGAACAGTAATCTATTTCTTTTAACTTCTTATCATGGTTAGGACATAATAATACTCAGACATTACTTGTTTATCAGCCAACTAGCCTACTAGCCCAACGATGTAAACCGTCCCAAGTGCCACAGTGTACTTTGATGATTTAGCTTGCTTTGATTCTGAATGCATTATGTTTGTTTATTTCGGCGATTTTCGGTGACTTTTTTATTTATAGAAAGCATCGGCCTAAATACATTATTGATCGCATCTATCATGGCTTCCCACTACTCTTTGACACTTGTGTCTCTGATTTACTGCTCCTGTTTTTCTCTCGTGGGAGAACTGGCTCAAGTGGTAGAGCGATAGTCTCCAGATCGGAAGGTCCGTCGTTTCAATCCCACAATCAATATGTTTGTCCGATTTATTCCCCTACTGATTGGATCGTATCGGTATAATGAAAAAGGAGTCCGGATCTCCCCGCTCTGTCCCGCGTGTAGCAGCACATAAAACTACCTGTTTTTCTCTACGACCCATTGAGTTTTGTTGTCAAGCTTCTTCCTTCTCAGTATTTAAAACCACTATCTTTCATAATGCATACCTTCTCAAAAAGCGTTCAAAGAATTTGCCTATGTGTGATTTACCTTTCTCAAAAATGTTCTGCTGCCTCTTCAAGAAATATTGTTTTAACAGCTACTTAAGGAACAAATCCAAATATATTATCCGTCCCTATATGTTATGCTTTATGTTTTAAATTCTTTTGCTTACATTCAACACACCGACATCCCTTCTGTAGAGCCGCAATATACATTTCAACCTTGCTGGGGCCTTTCAGTTGGTCTTCTGCTAAGTAGCTGGGTAAACAAGGGCAGGGGGAAACATCCAGTAAAAATGGCACATATTAAATAAATAAATAAATATATAGACGAACGAATGAATATATAAACGAACGAATGGATAAATAAAAAGCACGAAAGGAAAAACAAGAAAGGAAGTGTCAGTGGGGACACTGGTGCTGAAACAAGAACAGACCACTCCACAGGATTATAATTAAAAAAAAATGTGGACCACTCGGTGTAGAGAAGTAAGGAGTTAAATTCAGTTTTATTTTGTCCCATCTCACTTCTAATATAGTCTAAATCTTCTGTATTTTAGACATGAGATAGGGCGTTAAACAACTGTGGTGATAATTTATTCCACTCTTGCCAACCAGTGCGCTTGTTATTGTGTTATCCATTCTATTTGTGAAATCTCACAAAAGTCACGTGATGCTTGTAAGCCGACACATGCAAAAAAGTATATCAAAGTATTTTAGAGCCGTTGGGTACATTAAAATAGGTCGATGCTTTAGCCCAATCAGCAGATTGTTAAAAAAATTACGACAATCACTTGATTTTGTTTAGATTTTTTTTTAAGAGAAAGAGGTCAGCCCTATCTAGATACCTGTTTAGTACCGCTAAAAGTAGGCCCTACCCGTCCAACAAAAGTAGTCCCCAAAATATAAGAGACCAAATCTATTCAGTGGACCTACACAGCCATGTAGTTCGGTTCATGTAAAGATAATTTTATCACAAAGAAGAAATCATTATTTTGTACAATGAACCAGCTTCAATTTCTTTATTGGTCAGAATCAATGATTCATGTTGTCTATTAAATTTCAAGAGAGCTGAGCAAAGTTTCAATAGTACACCGCATGTAAGTTTAATTGGCATCCTAGAATAAATTCGAATTTAGAAATCCACTTTCACGTTGCACAGTTCACTGAACTTGTTTCAAGATAGGCAATAAATGGAGATATCTAGAGGAATTTGCCAATCAAATAGATAATAAAAGGAACCAAAATTGAACTTGAACTGAAAAGAAAATCTAAACCTTTAGATTAAGAAAGATACAAGGAGAAGAAAATAAATGAAATAAAAAAGACAATAAACCATTTGGTTCAACCATGCGTATAAAAACATTAATTGATTACTCAAGTCAAACTTCAAAGGTATAATCAAAGCAAACAAAAAATAATTACAAAAAATAATTAACAAACTCGCAAAATAATGTGAGTACAACCAATGTTTTAAACGAAAAGGAAAAAAAAAGCCTGTATCCGTTTATTTTTCATATTCAATCTATATGATAGACGTATATTATGGAAAATCAAGGAAAATGATGAAGCTCTCTTCTTTGGAAGATATGAAAGTAGTATGGCATAATGGGAAGTAAATGATACTCTCAGCGCAAATTGCAAAAGTGTCGCAGAAAATACAGTGTGGGCTTATGAGAATAATGTAATGATTAAGCTTGTCACAGGCGCAACAAAATTAGGGGAAAAGGGGGATGGGGGTGGTGGGGGTCCTACACCGGCGCTTAGATACACAATCATACAACTTAACTAAAAGCAGACAGAAAGACCACTAGGAGGAGAGAGAGAAGTTCTTCTGGTTTAACGTCTCCTTAGTTCCCAAGGAGGATTTATACGGCGACGGGTCCCCAGAGAAGGATTCTCAGGACTTTACAGCCGATCACATTATGCTAACATGGAACCAACCCGTAGAAAAGAAGGGGTCTCAAACCAGATATCTCCTTTGAAAAATAGCCCCATTTCTTCCACTGAATATGTTACCGGACCCCACCCCTCTCCTAAACAGACTATCTTCATTTGCGAATATCTGATTTTAAGGAACTGTCAACCGTTAAATCGAATGTTCGAAACAAATTCAACACAACAAAAAACCAAACAGATTAATATAAAAAAAGGAACAACAAAAATATATTTAATCCATTGACTTGAACGTTTGAAAACCACTCCAATGTAAAAATACAGGCTAAAATTTAGAACGAATTGTTAGGACACTTATGTGAAAGTAAAAACAACAAACAAAAGAAACCAACCAACCAAATATGAATAAAAATCTAAAGATATTGAAATCCACTACATCATCTGCAAGTTAAGGGGGGGGGGATTCTTCAAAAGCCTGAAGCTTAAAGAGAAAATAAGAACTGCACGAATATAATAATGCAAAATAAGTAAAGATAAAACACATCACAGTGCGTTTGTGTGATTAAATATGAAGAAAACACGAAAACAAATGAAACCCAAACACTTTGGGCAAAAGTGAAACTTCTACTTCAACCAAATCGGTGAGGTTTGTAGATCTAGGCGAACCTAGAGCAAAGGGGAGTAACTGTCCTTACACTCCACACATCTGCAGCCTCTGGTGAGAGCTTGGATGTACATCTCAACATGGCTGGGTCCGCGAAGCTGGTCTTTGGCTAAGTAGCTGCAGCAGACGATATCATTGCACACCGAGATATTAACTAGGAGGACGCATAGATCTAGATCTAGATGTGACATAGCATGGCACACCGAGATATTAACTAGAAAGGACGCATAGATCTAGATCTAGTAGATGTGACTCAAAGATCTTCAGCAATCGAAACTCTAGATCTAGATATAGATCTAAAATCTTTCAGATTGCACGCCATGCATTTAAACCAGAGATTGAATTCTGAAGGGCAAGGGAAGGCTTCGTGCATAGGAAAAAATAGCACTACATTTTTTGCCTTTTTGTTCTTCTTCTAAGAACTAGCACAATATCTGAAGGTTTTCAGTCAAAATATACGATACTATTTTTGCACCATGAAAGAGAGCGTGTCTATAAGAAAAGCTAACTCTGAGAGTGAAATCCTTCTTAAGAATTCCCACTTTTGGAACCATAATAATAAAAGGCAAGGTGTACAAAAAGGCGTTATAAATTATGAGTATGATACTGAACTATGACAACCGTTTTAATAAGTCCAGAAAAGCTAATAAAAACGCGATGTTGAATTCTGAAACTTGAACCCCACTACCCATTTCATCTCAAAGCTTTTACTTTCAGCTTTAAACAAATAAATTACGATGAATTACTTGCCAAGCAATACAATATTTATTGGGAAAGGACCTTAACTCTAACCAACGACTAATTATAGCAACTCACGTATTGTGGGAGGAGTCTATAAAGTAGTGTGTCATGGGGCGTGTCATGTCTTGATAGACAAGCTTGTGGGCGGGGTTAAAGAGCTGCTGGCGTTCAGATGTGATCAACTTCCTGAATGCTGAACGAGAAAAAGAAGAAACAATAATCAGAATGAGACGTTTAGCCAAAGCTGAACATAATTAAATATTATAAATGTATTTTGCTTTAATTTTGTTACACTGATGATAACACTTCCAGTTTATCTGTTTTGGCAAGACTTGACAGATAGGTATTTCATACATTTCATACATGGTATGACTTGATAGATAGGTATTTCATACATTTTATACTCAACTTAACTCGAAATCATGATATTTACTTTGCGATTCAAAACGGGGACGAAAGACGCAAGTGGTAGAGCTTTATTCTTGTGGTCCATTTCCAAGATAACCTAGTTGTTGACGGGGGACATTTCCATCCCTCCCTGAAAACACAGAACCACAAAAACAACAACAACAAAAACAACAACACACACACACAAACACACACAAACACACATACACAAAACAAGCCGCCCCCGCCCCCTAACAAAACAACAACAACATACAAAAAACAAAACAAAACCCCAACAAAACAATGAAAAAAGCCCCAACAAAAACAAGCACCACCACCACCATCACCACCACCACCACCACCACCACCACCACCACCACCACCACAGCCACCACCAACGTCACCAACCACCAAAACAACAACATAACAGCGAGAAACTTCACAACTGATTAAGTTTATAAACTATCAACGACTTTAACCGCATAACTGTGTTAACATAAACGAGGCATCTTACCATCAGCACTCATCTGTTCCCGCATCTTCAGGCCTTTGTCCGTCTCAAAGTGGTCCAGAATGTTGCGTCCGTCTTCCGGCGTAACATTCTTCATCTGTGACAAGAAACACGAGCTGTTAGGTGAGTAAAGTGGCTCCGTTATTGTTGCTAAGCGTCCAATGTCAGCACTATATAGGCGATATTGTAGTTGTATTTGTAGTTGAGTTGGTTTAACGTCCAACATCAGCACTTTATATAGGCTATATTGTGGACGGACCCTAAGACTGACGTCTGACAATTTTATGTGCTACCACGCGGAGACAGTGGGGGATACCATGACTCCTGTCTCAGCCGGTGACATCAAACTGACACCGACCCATCAACAAAAAAACAAAACAAACAAAAATAATAACAGAATAACAAATAAGTCTTGAGAACACCCAGTCTTAAAATAGAATTAATGGAAAGCATACGGCATCAAACTGTCTTAGTTTGATCACAATCATAGCAAGGCATGACAGTCCTGCTCAAACAATCCTTACAGGCAAAAACGTAGGAAAAAAGAGGGAGAGGTCGACCCACTAATAACTGGTACAATGACAGTTAGGAAAGATTCGGTAAGTTTTGTGTTGGGTTGGTTTAACGTCCAACAGCAGCACTATATAGGCTATATTGTGGACGGGCCCCAAGACGGACGTCTGACAATTTTATGTGCTGCCACACACGAGACAGGGCGGGGATACCATGACTCCTGTCTCAGCCGGTCTGACACCGACCCAACCAGTAGGGAACGCAACAGCCAGGATTCGAACTCGGGAGTTTTTGCGTCGGAAGCCGATGTTCTACCCCTGAACCACCGCTCCCCACCATACAAATGTAGACAGGGACCCAGCTACATGTGAACCACAGACTGGCGCAGGCGTTTTTGACATTAAAACATATAGCACGCCAACCGCGAATCGGGAGGGCACAATGACAACAACAGTCAAGTCATTAAGATGATAAACAGAAATAAATGTATAAATATTATTTGATATTATTGAAACTTTGCTGATAAAACACAATAAATGTGTAACTATTATTTGATATTAATTAAACTTTGCTGATAAGACACAAAAGCAATATGTCCTAACAATTGTAATAATAAACGAATATATAGAATTAATATTGGGCATTGTATAGTATTATTTATTGTGCGCTTTTCGTTTACAAAAGGTGTTATTCTTTTCTACTAACCTTCTGGCCCTCTCGGAGGAAGGTCAACAGGTCTTTTAACGTCATAAATCCTTTTTCTCTGGAGAATCTGAAACGAAAAGGAATAGAATTAAATTGAAACTATATTCAGCCAATAATGAACAGTACATATAAAAAAACAATAAAGATATATAATACATGGATTGTTTATATTGTCTCTAAAGACTGCGGTTCGCCGCATATGATAGTATTTAAGTAACGAGTTCTTACAGTTATTAAAGATTGAAAAAGGAGTATTTGATTAGTCTACAATAACAACAACAACAATAACAAAAACAGCAACAAAAACAACAACAACAACAACAACAACAACAACAACAACAACAACAACATCAATATTGAAAGGACTCAACCACAAACAAACAAGAAAACAACAAAACATAAACCATCTGATACAAAGGGATGGGCACAGTACGGTACAATTGGTGACATGTTTTCAAATTCACTATTATAAGTCCATGTACTCCTAGTCCGACCTACCTGAGGAAAACCTCCTCCACCTCTATACGTTTCGTAAGTCTGTGATAGAAGTTGACGAACTCTTCTCTGTCTAGAACAGAGTGATGGCCCTTGCTGTTCTTGTTAGTGTCAGCCGCCTACGGAAAGAAACAAAAAAATAAAAATAAATAAAAAAAGGATACAATGTAGAAGATTTCGAGTAGGTGTATATAAATAGTACGTAAAGATGTATAGAAAAAGTACGTGAAGATGTATATAAAAAGTACATTAATTATTCGTTATTGCTCTATCTTTATGAATTATGTTGTACTAATACTATGACTGTAGTTGCAGCTTTTAATTTTGTCTGTCTTTGCTGCTCCTTTGTTCCTTTGTTGTTGCCTGTTATCTTATTGTCAGCTTTGATGGTTGTTCAGTGTTTTTATTGAGCTGTTATTTTGCATCTGCTGCTATCCCCCTTTTTTTAATCGCTGATATTATTTTTCTTTTGGTATTCCATTCTGAAAACAATGCCTTATACTATCTAAACATCAAGAGAAAATAATGACAGCCTCCGAACCGAAACAAAAAAAATAAGGGGATTTAAAAAAATCTTTTTCTAGAAAGAATTAAAAAAAATTACTAAAACACTTTCCCACTTTTCAACACTCTGTGTATGTCATTGTAATAATACAGGAAAAAACCAAACAAAATAAAACAAAAAACAACAAACACAAAAACCCCACCCGCAACCCCAACCCCTTCTTACATCAAACATCTCCCGAGCATATTTCTTCTTGACGTCTGCATTCAGCGTCTTCAGAAGCTTTAGAACTTCGTCAAAGTCCAAGCCACCGTCGCCATTTTTGTCCGCCATGTTGAAAGCATCTCTAATATTTGTGCGCAAGGTCAAGGACTAGGCTATTTTTAAACATGGCGCAGTAGATCTAAGCAGCATTCATCAGAGCTACAGACAAACCTTATTTATTATTAAGCATTTGGAAGCAAATACAATGTAGTTCAAATTAGTTTTTCTCCAGTAGTCTCATGTTTAAAAATGATTGAAAAAAGCTATGGCACCTTTTAACCATTTTTTCTATCGTGTATTTAGATATTATTTTCGGAAATTGCAAGTAATAGCCTCTTATTGGGACACCCAATGTGGCGTATTACCGATATTGATATATCGATTTGTGTTATGTATAATTTAGTAAATACAATATTGCACACGCAACCCATACGTGTAAGAAAAATATGATAACTTTATAAAAATGGATATAGTGTAATTAATTTAAATAAAACCGAATGAAAAAAAAAGTTTCACCCTCGTACAAGTAACTTAAAACATTATTTATTTTTGAAAGCATATGATAAGAACAGACTGTAAACCTATAAAACACACATTTTTTTGTATTCTTTGCTCTATGCGATGCATTTTAAATTGATGTAATTTTTATATTTTTATTATTGTCATAAGCATTCTTTTACCTACGTCTCCAGAACTTTTATTCTCATAATTATCAGATAAAGTGTTGACATTTTTAGTTGTGTGTTATACTGCACACTCATGTTTTAATGAAATTTATGACACGTAGCATAGAGTATTGCTTTTTCTTTGAATATGCGCAATATAAATGCAATACTTTATGTAATTCACTGTTTATTCTTAGTGTTTACTTAATACCTATATCTATCTATCTATCTATCTATCTATCTATCTATCTATCTATCTATCTATCTATCTATCTATCTATCTATCTATCTATCTATCTATCTATCTATCTATCTATCTATCTATCTATCTATCTATCTATCTATCTATCTATCTATCTATCCATCATCCTATCCATCTATCCTATCCATCTCTCTATCTCTATCTCTATCTATATATATATATATACACATATAAATATATATTAAACCGAAACTAAAAAAGGATATCTGTCCGTTTCATTGCGCTGCTCTGCCAGCTGTTCTATCTGGATGGCGTAGCGTAGACCTCTGACCCACTTATCTCGCGTCTGCTGCTTCTCCGCCATCATGTAGAGGGCGCGCTGTGTAGAGCCCAAGATGATCACAAAGCACAGGTTTTTCTGGTAAGGAGAGCAGAGTCAGAGTGAGTGAGTTGAGTTGGTTTAACGTCCAACATCAGCACTATATAGGCTATATTGTGGATGGGTTAGGGTTAGGGTTAGGGTTAGAGTAAGGGAGTTGAGTTGGTTTAACGTCCAACATCAGCACTATATAGGCTATATTGTGGATGGGTTAGGGTTAGGGTTAGGGTTAGAGTAAGGGAGTTGAGTTGGTTTAACGTCCAACATCAGCACTATATAGGCTATGTTGTGGACAGGCCCCAACAATGACACACGAGACAGGGCGGGGATAC
>RQTK01000620.1:185494-200468 GCA_003991915.1 Elysia chlorotica | reverse complement strand
AGTAAGTGTGTCAACATAGACTGAAATTCTTATGTCTAAAGCAGGCCAATTCCTGTACTTAATTACATTAATTATAAGAGAGGCAACATTGGAATAATTAAAGGCAGATATGGAGATTTCAGGTATCTATATATCTATACAGAGAAAGAGAGAGAGAGAGAGAGAGAGAGAGAGAGAGAGAGAGAGGGAGAGAGATTAATTATAGATGTATGGATTAAGAGGAATTTATGGCATCTGTTACAACTTGATTCACAATAATCACATATAGACTACATAGTATGTAATTCAAACTTCTAACCACACAACCATTCGGCCTCAAATGCAAGTAGAAACACCTTTTCATCGTACATATACAAAATATTCTTCAACATGTTCGATGAAACACCATGATTGGTTCTCTATAGGGTTTAACGTCTCCTAGGTTCCTCTAGGGACTCCTATACGGCGACGAGCCCCAAGACTTACGTCTGACAATTTTATGTGCTGCCACACACGAGACAGGGCGGGGATACCATGACTCCTGTCTCAGCCGGTCACATTATACTGACACCGACCCAACCAGTTACAGGGGACGAATATTGGACAAATAAATCTGCCGATCGTGGGATTAGATCCGCGGACCTCCTGATCTGAAGACCAACGCTCTACCACATGAGCCAGTTCACCCCCCCTCCATCCCCCCAAACTATGATTAGCCATCATCAATCACTATACATGTACCCTCAGTCTAGTTTTAATCCATTACACGGCTAGTGACAGCATAGCTGGCGCAGCGAACATCAGTAAATATTTCATGAGATCCAAGGGTGAACCTGAACTTCCAACGCAACTCAGCAGCGTAATTAGATTGTCGCAACATAGACACTGCATAGTTTACACGCTACAGATAATGTTTTATAGCCCTACGTCAGGTATAGGCGCGGGGAATAGCTAATGAAGACCCCTTTGACTACAAGTCTACAACCCTTCTTCCCGAAAACAGTGCAAGAATGGAATGACCTTCCCCCAGAAAGTTGTGGCTGCCCCAAGGACAGAGGTCTTCGTAAAGAGAAGATATCGAAGCCATATTGAACAATTCTTGTTTTCAATTGAAAAAAAAATGTGCAGTTGAATATAATTTTACAGTTGAAAATAAACACAGGAAAAAAAATATATATGCGAGTCAAGTAATTTTCTAATGACAGACGTCAAGAAACCATCAAACAAAAACTCCACGTATTAACTGAAATTGGAGACACGTCGATTTATTATGCTCTCGTCGAATTGTGCAAAATTTAAGGAAGCGCTATTTATAAATGTCCTATCAAATTGCAGATAAAGCTTATTACTTTTCATTGCCATAACCGGTACATATTTGTGGATCTCCGGCCTTGTTCCTTTCTCCGCATGAGGATAAAACAATTATGTCCCTACATAGCTTGCCAACCAAAGGTACGTGCCTAGACACAGCCTTCGCCAATCCCCAACATAGTTTGTGTTCAGTGATTGTCTTTTTAGCACGCGCAACAATTATTTGATTAGATCCAACATGTAAAACCAACCATGCAGGTTATTTGTTTTGTCTCTGATAATTGGCATGACGATACATCTAATCGTCTAACTTTATTTGTCCAATTACATCACCTACTGGTTTGGGCGGTGTCAGTATAATGTGATCAGCTGAGACAGGAGTCATGGTATCCACGCTTTGTCTGTTTGGCAGCACGTAAAATTGTCTTGGGATACGCCCATAATATAAACTTGATGCCAACGTTGGACGTTAAGGAATCAACCCAATTGCTCGCATCTGATTATCAAATCCAATGTCTATAAAAATCACGACATGCTGATTCATTTACGGCTTGTCTTTTCTCTCTCTCTCTCTCTCTCTGTCTCTCTCTTTCTCTCTCTCTCTCTCTCTCTCTCTCTCTTCCCCTTCTCTCTCTCTCTCTCTCTTAATATACCACAAACGCCTAAAACAACGTTTTGAAAAGATTGAGAATATTTTTTCGCCTTATTTCGGCTCTGTACCTTTGTACGAGTACTGCGATATTACATTTAGCCGAGAAAGATGGAAGACCATGGCATCCAATCTCTAGAAAGAGAAGTACCTCTAACTTACTAACTAACCTTTCCCTCCCAAGACAAAACGCACCCAAAGCAATTATTGGAGGTCTGATTATCGGTACCAAAGTTTCCTAATCCAAGGGATGAGTAAAAAGTCTGAGCCTTGTCTTAGCATCATTTATTCAAGAGAAGCTCATGACATTTTTTTTCTAACAAAGTCGTTCTTCTATTAAAACTGTATCACAGAACTAGGGGCACTTTAATTTTTAAAGACCTTCACAAAGGAGGAGTGGGTGAATGAGTGATTGAGTGAGTGAGTGAGTGAGTGAATGAGTGAGTAATTGAGTGAGTGAGTGAGTGAGTGAGTGAATGAGTGAGTAATTGAGAAGTGAGTGAGAGAGTTGGTTTCTTAAGTCTATCGTCGGTAGCAGAGCTGAGTTGAGCTGATTTGGTTTAACGTCTATCTCTCTCTCTCTCTCTCTCTCTATCGCTCTCTCTCTCTCTCTCTTTCTCTCTCTCTTTCTCTCTTTCTCTCTTTCTCTCTCTCTTAATGTACCACAAACGCCTAAAACAACGTTTTTTTTTAGTATATTTTTTGGTCCTGTTTTGGTCATGTACCTTTGAACGAGTGCTGCGATATTACATTCAAACGAGAAAGATGGAAGACCATGGCATCCAACCTCTAGAAAGAGAAAGAACTCTGACTCACTGACTGACCTTTCACTGCCAAGACAAAAACGCACACAAAGCAATTATCGGGGATCTGTTTACCGGTACCAAAGTTTCCTATTCCAAGGGATGAGTAAAAAGTCTGAGCCTTGTCTTAGCATCATTTATTCAAGAGGAGATCGTGACATTTTTTTTTCAACAAAGTCGTTCTTCCCTTAAAACTGTATCACAGAACTAGGGGCACTTTCATTTTAATTTTTAAAGACCTTGACAAAGGAGGAGTGAGTGAGTGAGTGAGTGAGTGAGTGAGTGAGTAAGTGATTGAGAGAGTTGGTTTCTTAACGTCTAACGTCGGTAGAAGAGCTGAGTTGAGCTGATTTGGTTTAACGCCCAACATCAGAACAATAGAAGCTATATTGTGGACGGGATCCAATACTGACGTCTGACAATTTTACATGCTACCTCACAGAAACAGGGCGAGGATACCATGACTCCTGTCTCAGCCGGTCACATTATACTGACACCGACCCAACCAGCAGGGAACGCAACCGCCAGGATTCGAACTCGGGACCTTTTGCGTCGGAAGCCACTGTTCTACCCCTGGACCACCGCGCCTCCCTGAACCCTGTCTTAGCATCTTTTATTCAAGAGAAGCTAGTGACATGTTTTGCCAAACAAAGTCGTTCTTTCCTTAAAACTGTATCACAGGACTAGAGGTACTTTAATTTTTAAAGACCTTGACAAAGCATGAGTGAGTGAGTGAGTGGGTGAGTGAGTGAATGAGAGAGTGAGTGAGTGAGTGAGTGAGTGAGTGAATGAGCGAGTGAGTGAGCGAGTGAATTGGTTTCTTAACGTCTAGCGTCAGCACTATCCAGGCTATCATTATTGTGGGCGGGCCCCAAGACTGACGTCTGACATTTTTTTATGTAGGCCTAGTGACAAGGTACTTTCTTCAAGACCTTGACAAAGACTGAGTGTGTGAGCGAATTGGCCCCTTTGTATCCAACATCAGCAGCACGGATTCCAAACAGTTGTAGTTGGTTTTTTTAAACTTACAACATCAGCACTATTCAGGCTATGTTGTGGACGGGCATCAAGACTGACGTCTGGCAATTGTATGTGCTGCCACACACGAGTTAGGGCAGGGATACCATGACTCCTGTCTCAGGCGCACACATTATACTGACACCGACCCAACCAGTAGCGACGGAGTCGGACAAATGTTTTGATCCATTGAGGGTTACAACCGAGGACCTCCCAATAGGACAAAGACTGAATGAGTAAGAGACGCGAAGAAATGTATTGTGTCATAGCCTCTGTATGTCTGTCGTGTTAAATCAACTTGTTTATAGTATTGATCTTTGCAAGAACACATTTTTCCTTTTTCTTACTGGCTATCTACCAAAACATTGTTTTCCGAGTCTCCATTAAAAATAATATCGTCTCATTCTCAGCTGTTCTTTTTTGCTTTCTTTCTTTCTTTCTCTCTCGCCCTCTTTCTCTCTCTCTCGCCCTCTCTCTTTTTTTTAAATCTCTTTTTCTATGCCTGCCCACTGTCTCGTTGTCTATCTTTCTATTTTTCTTTCGGTCTCTCTCTTTCTCTCCATATCTCTTTCTCTTTGCTTGTCACAAATCTAATTGTCTGTTCACCTTTCTATCTTCATTTTGGCCTTCTCTTTCTCTTCTCTCTCTCTCTCTCTCTCTCTCTCTCTCTCTCTTTCTCTCTCCCTCTCGGTTATATTTATACCTCGCCCTATATCATCCTCATTCTCTATTATTCCTCCCCATTCTCCGAACCCCTTCCTAAACGGGTAGCCACTCTATCAATGTCTCCTAGAGTCTGTCATACCCTATGACCGTGCATAAATCAAAATCATACCCTTAGCCCACTCTCTATCATTACAACATACGGATTCCCAAACTACCACCTATGAAGCTTTGGAATAGTAAACTTGCGTGCTAGTGTGATCATTTCTGGCATCAGAGACTTTGCGATAAAGAGGTTCAGAGCGAAACGAAGACTGTACGTAAAGGGATATTCTTCGGTGTCCAATCATAGCTCTAGCCTTGAATAACGTAGCCAATGAGCAATCAGGCCTCTGCTCTGCTTTTGATTATTCAATAAAACTTCGTTAAGGTTCATGATATCCGATAACCCCCAGGACAAAAATCCCTAGAGATGCAATTAGCCGTTGCGTAATTCTCCTTCTCCTACTGCTGTGGCCCTGGGGTAGATCATCGGTTTCCGACGCAAAACGTGCGGGTTCGAGCCCTAGATTTTGCGCTCCCTACTGGTTGGGTCGGTGTCAGTTTAATGTGATGGCTGAGACAGGAGTCATGGTATCCCCGCCCTGCCTCGTGTGTGACAGCACATAAAATTGTCAGACGTCAGTCTTGGGGCCCGTCCACAATAGAGCCTATATAGTGCTGGTGTTGGACGTTAAACCAACTCAACTCCAACAATTCCAGCCGTTGGGGAATTCTCCTTCTCTAAAAACGAATAACTGCTGAAGAAGACTCTAAAATAAATTTACCCACTCAAAATGCCATGAAATTTGTTTACTGCATCATAAAGAACAATCACAAATAGGAAGCATAGCAAAAAAGAAAAGGAAACGAGTAGAAAAATACGTAGGGCACTAAAATTGCATAAAGAGAAAACTTTTTTATTCGATCAATTTCCAAAGTTTCGATACGATGGCGAATTCATTGCAACTTAACCAAACAATAAAATCAATAAAACTTAAAATTTTTAAAAACAATTTACAAACAGGCTCGTAATACCTAAACAAAAGTAACTATAAAAGAAAAAAAACAACAACAACAACAACAACAACAACAACAACAACAACAACAACAACAACAACAACAACAACAACAACAACAACAACAACCCCAAGAATGAAACAAAAACAAAACAAACTTCTTTTTATTAGTGTAACTGTTTTTTTTTTTAAATCAATACCAGCTTTGAGGTTCATTGTTAGGATTCAAGCTACAATTATATACTATCTGAATTCCAAAGGAAGACAAAATATTGTGGCATTGTTTTCGACAAGTTTTAATCAATACATAAATCGATTTCGCATTTGACGGCTTTCCTGTGTCAATGGATCTTTTATCGATACTAATTATGAAGAAGAATCGAGCTCCAAGCCGAGTGTTTGGTTACGAAATAATAAATTGATCCCAATGTGGGATGGGAAACCTCTAGAGATGTTTCTTTTTTTTTAAATTTTTTTTTTCTTAGCATGACTGCCTGCCCCGTACTGAAAAGGGAGAGAGAGAGAGAGAGAGAGAGAGAGAGAGAGAGAGCGAGAGAGAGAGAGAGAGAGAGAGAGAGAGAGAGAGAGAGAGAGAGAGAGAGAGAGAGAGATAGAGAGAGAGAGAGAGAGAGAGAGAGAGGGGGAGGGTAACTGGCGCAAGTGGTAGAGCGTTGGTCTCCCAATCGAAGGTCCCTGGTTTCAAAATCCACGATCAGTCAAAAAATGTATTTGTCCGATTTCCTTCCCTACTGGTTGGGTTGGTGCAAGTATACATGTTATGTGATCGGCTGGGACAGGAGCCATAGTATCCCCGCACTGTCTCTGTGTAGCAGCACGTAATATTGTTCGTTGTTCATTTTGGGACTCGTCCACAGTATAAGCTATACAGTGCTGACTTTGGAGGCTGAGTTCAAATCTCATGTTCTTAAAGATAAACGAGGAACTAACAACAACAACAACAACAACAACAACAACAACAACAACAACAACAACAACCCCAGAGTGAAACAAAAACAAAGCAAACTTCTTTTGTTAGTGTAACTGTTTTTTTTTTAATCAATACAAGCTCCGAGCTTCATTGTTAGGATTCAAGCTACAATTATATACTATTTGAATTCCAAAGGAAGACAAAATATTGTGGCATTGTTTTCGACAAGTTTTAATCAATACATAAATCGATTTCGCATTTGACGGCTTTCCTGTACCAATGGATCTTTTATCGAGACTAATTATTAAGAAGAATCGAGCTCCGAGCCGAGTATTTGGTTACGAAATAATAAATTGAATCCACTGTGGGATGGGAAACCTCTAGAGATGTTCCTTTTTTTAAATTTTATTTTTCTTAGCATGACTGCCTGCCCCGTACTGAAAAGGGAGAGAGAGAGAGAGAGGTCGCCACAAAGTAATGGTTAGCTGAATATCTCGAAAATGTATCCTAGTTGAACTGGCGCTTGTGGTATAGCGTTCGTGTACAAATCGGGAGGTCACTGGTTTAAAAATCCACCAACAGTAAAAAATGTATTTGTCCGATTTCCTTCCCTACTGGTTAGGCTGGTGCAAGTATACATGTAATGTGACCAGCTGGGACAGGAGTCATAGTATCTCATCACTGTCTCTGTGTGGCAACACGTAATATTTGTCTGTTGTTTATCTTGGGACCCACCCACAGCATAGGCTATAATTATAGCGTTGACTTTGGTCGTTGAGTTCAAATCTCATGCTCTTAAAGATAAACATGGAATGAGCTGGCTCAATAGTACATCTTATGGATTACCGTCCCCCCCCCTTTTTTTTTCCCACACACACACACACACACCTTGTTCGGGCTTACTACTAAAAATAAATTCAACCTTTGATAAGTTTTACGTCCCCTGTGTTTGCTCAAGAAAAGCATGCTGATACACGGCCTACGCTATAGGGGCATCAGTCGAGATTCGAACTTCAGAAAATCTTCTTTCAAATCCAGAAAAATACCAACTCATCTATCTGACATACGGTGCCACAGGAAGAAGGAGATCTATCTCTTCCTGATGCTCGTCATACAACAATATTATTCAATACAAAATTAATTGGCCAACCATTTCCTAGAGCCGGCATATCCATATATCAACGGATCCTTCATCGGGACTAATTTAGGATATAATAGCACCGCAGCAACGGGGAAACTCTGCTATAAATGATCCCAAACTAATTTAGAATATAATAGAACCGCAGCAACTGGGAAACTCTGCTATAATTGGTCCCAAAGAGGGCGGCGCCAAATCTCCTGAGACAAAAGATCTGCATAATCTTATTTTGCTCTCCTTGTCGACAAGAGCTGTTTATTTCCAATTCAGACTACATGTAATATGGAAGGCCTATAGGGTCGTGTGCATAGTCAAGTGGATTCAAACACTCACTAGAGACCTTGCGATGGCGGAGCACACTGTAGGACGAAGACGATAGATAGGAAAGTTGGGGAAGTTGAGTTGGTTTAACGTCCACTATCAACACTACATAGGCTATATTGTTGGCGGGCCTCAAGACTGACGTCAGATAATTTTATGTGATGCCAAACACGAGACAGGTCGGGGATACCATTACAGCCAGTCACATTAAACTGACACCGACCCAACCAGTAGGGAGCGCAATCGCCATGGCTCGAACCACGGACCTTTTGCGTCGGAAGCCGATGTTCTACCCCAATCGTGTGTTTTTGCCATTACGAATTACGATTTTTTTGGATGACCCTGTAAATGCCACCATGTCAAAGCCTACTACGATCACAATTTTACTTTACTCTTTTTAATTCGCACTTAGCAATACAAAAAGCCTTTAGCCTATTGGAAACCAAAGGAAAAAAAAGTATACATAGTTCATAGCCCAAAATTTCCGCAAACCTTATAATGAAGTGACAAGACACAACATATCAACACTAGGGGTAAACACATTCGTTGACTTTAATGGGCCTTCTTTTACAACTCGAAAAAGTTTCTTTCACGAACTAAAACGATCGAGATCGTAGTTACAAAGAGTGCCACATAAATTTTAATTTAAAGGCACCGGTATTCCTTTTGACGCTGCGATTGAAAATCTTTGAAGTAATTCGTGTCATAGACTTGGTCTTCTAAAGTCTCTCTCTGTCTCGGTCTGTCTCTCTCTGTGTGTCTCTCTGTCTCTCTCTGTGTCTCTTCCTGTCTCTCTGTCTGTCTTTCTCTGTCTCTCTGTCTCTCTCTCTCTCTCTGCTCTGACTGTCTGTTGTCTGTCTGTCTGTCTGTCTGTCTGTCTGTCTGTCTGTCTGTCTGTCTGTCTGTCTGTCTGTCTGTCTGTCTGTCTGTCTGTCTCTCTCTCTCTCTCTCTCTCTCTCTCTCTCTCTCTCTCTCTGTCTCTCTCTCTCTCTCTTCTCTCTCTCTCTCTCTCTCTCTCTCTCTCTCTCTCTCTCTCTCTCTCTGACACCTAGACAAAATGATCAAAGGCGGCATTGATTTTTCATTAATTTCTATAGGGCTCGGGAAAAAACCTAACATAACAGGAAAAGTTGGCCGGAACAAATGTTCGGCCTTTTCATAGACATAGTACGAATGTTGTCTCTCACTATGAAATGTTCCCGCAGATTTTTCTGTGTGTAACGTGATAATTATTTAGTGTCCTACAGGCCTAAGCTTGTGATTCAGAGGGAGGGAGACGAGGAGAGAAGGAATGAGAGAGAGAGAGAGAGAGAGAGAGAGATAGAGAGATAGATAGATAGATAGATAGATAGATAGATAGATAGATAGATAGATAGAGAGATAGAGAGAGAGAGAGAGAGAGAGAGAGAGAGAGAGAGAGAGAGAGAGAGAGAGAGAGAGAGAGAGAAGGTTGAGATAGTGTAGGGTTTTATGCCCAGCGGAGCAGAGAGAGAGTGAGAGAGAGAGAGGGGGACGCGGTAGTCCTGGGGTAGAACATCGGCTTCCGACGCAAAAGGTCCGGATTCGAGCCCTGACGATTGCTACTGGTTGGTTCGGTGTCAGTTTAATTTGACCGCCTGAGACAGGAGTCATGATATCCTCGCCCAGTCTCGTGTGTGGCAGCATATAAAATTGTTTGACGTCAGTATTGAGTCCCGTCCACAATATAGCCTATATAGTGCTAATGTTGAACTTCAAACCAACTCAACAACAACAATACAAATAGACGCACTTACATTTACCTCTACAGTACATTAAAACTATCACTATTTGGTTACACTCTCTACCCCCTTTAACCAAAGGAACTTGCCATGTTGGCTAAGTCAACTCGCCAATCTCGATGTGGTTACTACTAATGTGTACACCAGTGGTCTTACCATCTAACCGTTAAGGTGTAGGCCCTATGTCTGTATACCCATCAGGGGGGTTGGGTTGGTTTACCGTCCAATAGCAGCACTATATAGACTATATTGTGGACGGGCCCCAAGACGGACGTCTGATAATTTTATGTGCTGCCACATACGAGACAGGGGGGGGGGATACCATGACTCCTGTCTCAGCCGGTCACATTAAACTGACACCAACCAGTAATACCCATCAGAATGCCAATGTCAGTGGTGTGTCAGTGTCAGCATTTTTGCGGGTATTAATGGGCTTGGAAGAGTATATAAATACAGAAAAGTTGCTGTAATGGATTGCATGTCTGTATGTATGTCTCTATCTCTGTTTCTGTCTTTGTATCTGTATCTCTGAACTAACTATTGACCTCTCTCTCTCTCTCTATCTCTCTCTCTCTCTCTCTCTCGAGTTTTTTCTGTCAGTGTGCCTGTTTGTATGTCTGTCTGACTAACTGTCTGTGTGTCTGTCTCTGTGTCTGTATGTCTGTCTGTATGTATGTCAGTCTGTTTGTCTGTTCTCTCCTCTCTCTCTCTCTCTCTCTCTCTCTCTCTCTATCTCTCTCTCTCTTTTCGCTGTATGTCTGTCTGCCCGTCTTCTGTCTCTCCCTGCCTCTTTTTCTTTATCTCTACTATCGGGGGGCGCGGTGGTCCTGGGGTAGAACATCGGCTTCCGACGCAAAAGGTACGGATTCGAGCCCTGAGTGCTGATGTTGGACGTTAAACCAACTCAACAACTCTCTACTATCTACCCCTCTCTCTAATCTCTCTCTCTCTCTCTCTCTCTCCCTCTCTCTCTTACTGTGTATATGTCACACACACATACACACAAATTGAAAATCCACCATAACACGGAACAAGTATAACACCATTTAAAACAAGCTTAATCCCTTTACGTCACGCATTAAGCAAATCCAACCAAAATTTTCATAGCACGTAAACATGACGTGGCATGGCAATGTCAGCACAAGGTTTAGATAGGGCCTAACCTATCCAATGATAAAACGCTCTCTTCCTTGTTTGCCCTAGGACTGGGTCAACATTTGCCTTCAACGAGAACTTGAAATCGGGGCCCAAAATCCAAAAATCCCTCCAAGGGTTGTAACACTCGTAAGTACAACATTGTCGTAAACTTGCGACTCGTTTTTATATAAGATATAGAAGAATGAGATCTTTTACGAAAGTTGTAAGTTATCGCGACCTTGCACTTATGAAACCAAATCTTAAATTTTGATTTGATGCTAGACTCTCTAAGTTACATTCGCTCCTCGAAAGCTGGCGAGCTTAGGTACAGTATATACATATATACATACATACACACACACAATGTCATGCATGTTGTAGTTAGGGTTAGACTAAAAAGTCTGTGATGAGGCTTGCTCTTTAGCTCTAATCTGTTTCATATAGTGTGCGTGGTGTGTAGATTTGTATGAAAAAAAAGTGGTGGGTTGGGGGTGGGTGGGGTGTTGATAGTTTAGTTGGTGGTGATTTTGATTAATGAGCCTGAGCTGGTACCGCCCCCCCCCCAAAAAAAAACAAACAAACAAACAAACAAACAAACGAACAAAAAAAAAAAAGGAAAGAATAACAACACACGTCTTCACACCTTTTCCGTATAATATAACTCGCCAGGAGATGGTCAAATTTGCAAATTTTAGAGTACATGTATTTTTCCGACGAGCTTAAAATTCCTAAAGAACACATGTATTTATTATACCATGTCATGGATAAAACACCTTCTGAGAAGGATGCACGTTCTACAGATACATCGCATTTTTCTAAACATTGTTAAAGAGAAACAAGGATCTTAAGAATAAAACACTAAAAAAACATACACGCCTGGAAAAAATATCATTCTTACAATGCAGTGTTCTTTCAAGATACTCTGAGGCATCCTGGATAAAACTCTAATACATGATGTTGATAAACATCCTTGTTTACTTTTTAATACTGAACAAAGTCGTGTTCTTGTGACTAGCAAGAGGATCTGCTTTTTTCCATTCCCCCCTCATTTTGAGTGGGGCGTGGTGGCCCAAGGGTAGAACATCTGCTTCCGACGCAAAAGGTCAGGTTCAAGCCCTACTGGTTGGGTCGGTGTCAGTATAATGTGACCAACTAAGACAGGAGTCATGGTATCCCCGCCCTGTCTGGTATGCGGCAGCACATAAAATTGTCAGACGTCAGTCTTGGGGCCGTCTACGATATAGCCTATATAGTGCGACGTTGGATGTTAAACTAACTCAACAACAACAACACCACCACCACCACCACCACCAACAACAACAACAACCCCCTTATTTTGACACATTCCCTTGTTTGTTTAAGATTTAGTTTAGGGTGGGAAAAACATAAAACAAGGAAGAAGGAAACAAAGTGAAAAATCATATCCTGTGCTATCAGCAAACTTTTTGCATGCCGCAAAGCGGGTTCATAGACACGAATCTAATAAAATTATCAATAAAGGTTTTATTCATATCCCTCTGCTATGTCATATGGTTTTTTGGCGAATACAACGCCAATACATTAAAACATTTTATGGCATGGCATCTTCCTTTCACAGCAAGGGGCGAATAGGAAGCCAGGAATTAAGTCTGCCTACCCCCTCTCCCCTCTCCTCTTCTCTCTCTCTCTCTCTCACTCAGCTCTTTTCTCTTCTTTCACTCTCTCTCTCTTTTCACTATCAATTTCCTCCTTCCTTTTTCCTTCACTCCTTTGCTCAATCATTCACTCCTCTCTTTATTACTTTCTTCTTTTGCGCTTCCCTATTCCTCTCTCGGTATCTCTGTCTGTCTCACATCTATTTCCCTCGCTCATTTTCTCAGTCTCTGTCTGTCTGCCTCCCCCTCTCTCTCCCTCTCTCTACCCTACAACAACAACAACAACAACCCTCTCATTTTGACATAATTTATTCTATTGTTTGTCTAAGATTTACGTTTAGTGTGAAGGAAAAAACAAACAAGAGAGAAACAAAGAGAAAAATCATATCCTGTGCTATTAACAAACTTTTTTGGCATGCAGCATAGCGGCTAAATAAACAGGAATCTCGTAAAAAATTTTTCATAAATCCAACGTTTTTATTCATACCCCTCGTCTATTTCATATGGTTTTGTGGTGAATACAACGCCAACCATTAAAACATTTTATGGCATGGCATCTTCCTTCCACAGTAAGTGGCAAATAGGAAGGCATGAATTAAGAGTTTGCCTCCCGCCTTCTCTCTCTCTCTCTCTCTCTCTCTCTATCTCTCTCTCTGTCTCTCTGTCTCTTTCTCTGAGCTCTTTTCTTTTTTTTTCATTTTCTCTCTTCTCACTATCAAGTTCCTACTTCCTTTCCCAATCACTCCTTTGCTCAATAATTATATTTCTATTCTGTTCCCAATTTACTCTCAGTCTCTCCTCTCTTTATTACTTTCTTCTTTTCCATTTCCCTACTCCTCTCTCGGTCTCTCTGTCTGTCTCACATCCTTTTCCCTTTCCGTCACTCTACCAATCTCTTCTTTAGAGTTTCCCTCATTCATTTTCTCTCTCTGTCGCTGTGTCTCTGTCTCCCTCTCTTTGTCTCTCTCTGACTCCGCCTCTGTCTCTGCCTCTCTGTTCTTCTCTATGTGTATCCCTGTCTCCGTCTCTCTCCCTCTTTCTCTGCCTCTCTCCCACTCTCTCTCTCACTCTCTCTGTCTCTTTCTATGTGCCTCTGTCTCTCTCTTCCTCTGTCTGTCTCTATCCCTCTTTCTCTACCTTTCTCTCTCTCTCTCTGTCTCTCTCTCTCTCCTTGTCTCCCTTGTTGTGGGCATGTCCTCAAAACCCCAAACGTCTTGTTTGGACACCATAGCACAGGGACCGTGAACCAAACCTTATGGTCAGAGTGGAGCTATGGGTCCAGCCTTTTAGCTCCAATCATGCGAGTAACGTGTCGCTAATCTGTCACAGGTTTTGATTTACGCTTAAGCTCAGCAGTAAAGTTGTTGACCATTCCAACTAGCAACCAACTGCTGGACAGATTATAGATCTGTCAATAGCACCAGAGATTGTAGATTTAGTGAGACGTTTCACAAAAATAGCTTACAGCCACAATTTTTTTTTTGCTAGTGTGACGTGTGTTGATTCTATTTCATTATTATCAAAATTAAAGGCGGTGGAATAAACGTTCAAATTGAGTTTTTACAAAGGTTTAAAAATAGGAATAAACTACCTTAATTATAGCAATCCACATACGCAAAATGCTCCATGTGAAACCTCTCACTTTTCACACTCTCTGGTAGCACCATAGCACAAAAAAGACACAGAGATTCTTAACTCGCATAGATCTACATAGCTAATACGACCTTGATGTTTTGTTTGGATTTTTATCGAGGCTTCCAAAAATAATAGGCAAAGTCACCGAAGTAGACAAACATTAAAAAACTGTGCATTTAGAGTCCAAGTGAACTATATTATTTAAAAAGTAGAAACCATTAGATTAATGATTTATGAGAAATACATCATTATCATACTTATTACGCTAAAATGTGTTCACCATCATCATCATCATCATCATCATCATCATCATCATCATCATTATCATCATCATCATCATTATCATCATCATCATCATCATCATCATCATCATCATCATCATCATCATCATCATCATCAACAATAACAGCACTAATAACAAAACAACATAAAAAAAAAACAATATGAATCTATCAATACATGTTCCTTACACATTCTACATATATAACCAATCACTGATAATTTCGCTATTTTATTCTACAATAGAGATCCCTTAGATTTCCCTTTGTCACTCACTGTTTTATTCCGCTCAGTAGAAAAGATGAAGAGATTCTCGTCCTAGTATAATCCAGAAGAATTTCAACACGCTAAATCCTTTGAGATGCTCACGTTTTCTGACCAAACATAAAATACTGTGTCAACGATCCCTCACCAAGTTATACCAACAACTGCATAGTTGTTGGGTGTTGTTTTTTTTCTTACAAAGTTATACTAACAACCGTTGGTGACCTTAGCAAAATATAATGTAAACAGTGATGTAATACATGTCGAATATACACAGACACCGCATCTTTATTGTAACACTTTTGAAAACTTTAAAACCTTGCAACATTAAAGTCCGGTACAAATTTACGATTATTGCTGCTGTTGCTGCTGCTGCTGCTACTACTACTACTAACACT
>RQTK01000620.1:173236-180947 GCA_003991915.1 Elysia chlorotica | reverse complement strand
AGAAAGAGAGAGAGATAGAGAGAGAGAGAGAGAGAGAGAGATTAAAAGGGTTATGGGGGAGGGGGTAGTAGTTAGGAGGAGCTGAAGGAAAAAAACGAAAGGAGAGAAAAATAAATGTGTTGGCAGTGGGTGAGAAATATCTAAAGTTTCTAATAAAAATATTTGCCAGCATTCCAAAAAGGCGCAATCATTATCTGAGAAAAAATTACAAACACATGTGACGAAGAATATTGAAAGAGAGAGAGAGAGAGAGAGAGAGAGAGAGAGAGAGAGAGAGAGAGAGAGAGAGAGAGAGAGAGGAGCTTTAATACATAGCCCTACCTTACCCATAAAATATAATCTTTTCTATCTATCGTATTCAATCAAAGAATCATGCTGGAGTAAAGATCTAGTTGAATTTACATTAAATTTGCAAGTATAATAAGCCAAGACCAGTTCTAGTCCAGGGTGTAAGACTACGTCCCAGGTGTAAGACTAAGTCCTGGGTGTAAAACTAAGTCCCGGGTGTAAAACTAAGTCGCGGGTGTAAGACTATGTCTCGGGTGTAAGACTAAGTCCCGGGTGTAAGACTAAGTCCCGGGTGTAAGATAAGTCCCGGGTGTAAGATAAGTCCCGGGTGTAAGACTAAGTCCCGGGTGTAAGACTAAGTCCCGGGTGTAAGACTAAGATTAAAACCAACCCAGGCTGATACTTGATAATCGAACTAAGTTAAATAATTATACGGCTCATGTGATTTTGAACATTTTTTTCTTCAAATGAAAAACACGCGGTTCTAGAGGTAAACTATTCTGCCTTCTTTAAATCTTTACAGTTACAAAAACCATAAACATTTTGCCGTCTTTAAATCTTTACAGTTACAAAAACATACACATTTTGCCCTCTTTAAATCTTTACAGTTACAAAAACATACACATTCTGCCCTCTTTAAATCTTTACAGTTACAAAAAAAATACACATGCTACCCTCTTTAATTCTTTACAGCTACAAAAACATACACAATTTGCCCTCTTTAACTCTTTACAGTTATTTACAAAAACATTCACAGTCATTTTACCCCCTTTCAATCTTTACAGTTACAAAACCATACACATTTTGCCCTCTTTAAATTTTTACGGTTACAAAAACATACACACTTTGCCCTCTTTAAATCTTTAAATCTTTACAGTTACAAAAACATACACATTCTGCCCTCTTTAAATCTTAACAGTTACAAAAACATACAAATTCTACCCTCTTTAAACCTTTAATTCTTTACAGTTACAAAAACATACACATTTTGACCCCTTTAAAACTTTACTCTTATAAAAACATACACAATCGGCCCTCTTTAAATCTTTATAGTTACAAAAACATACACATTTTGCCCTCTTTAAATCTTTACATTTAGTTACAAAAACAAACAAAGGTTGCTCTCTTTCAACCTTTAAAGTTACAAAAACATACACATTTTGGCGTTTGCCCTCTTTAAATCTTTACAGTTAGTTACAAAAACAAACACACTTTGACCCTGTTGAAATCTTTAAAGCTAGTTACAAAAACAAACACATTTTGCCCTCTATAAATCTTTACAGTTACTTACAAAAACATACACATTCTGCCCTCTTTAAATCTTTAGAGTTTTCATGCCCTCTTTAAATTTTATATTTATAAAAACATACAGTTACAAAAAACATGAATATCAATAGTTTCATAATTATTCCGACCAAAAAGAGGCAAGTGTCTGCTCCGCTCTTCACAAATACCTTTCTTACTTGTCGGGAACAGATTTCTAGATCGAAGATCGAAGACCGAAGATCGATGACTCAATGAAGCAAGACGGATATTTCCAGATCACTGGGAACCGAGGCTAAACACATTTTAGCGCAAGGTTGGTTGGTTGGTTGAGTAGTGGGAACAGAATTGCAGAATTGGTCCAACAGCAGCACTATACATGTATAGGCTATATTGTGGATGGGCCCCAAGACTTACGCCTGACAATTTTATATGCTGCCACACATGAGACAGGGCGGGGATACCATGACTCTTGTCTCAGCTAGTCACATTATACTGACATCGACCCAAATAGTAGGGAACGCAACAGCCAGGATTCGAACTCGGGACCTTTTGCGTCGGAAGCCGATGTTCTACCCCTGGACCACCGCGCCCCACTTTTTGGCGTAAGACGGGTAACAGTGATCTTTCTCTATTCAAATATAAGAGTAGTGAAAACCCAATTGCAGAATTATACGGAGAGAGTAGTTTTGGTTTAGCTTACTGTACACAAGGGTTTTTACAATCTGGCTCAAGTTGTAGAGCGTTGGACTATCAATTGGAAGGTCCGCAGTTCGAAACTACGATTGGACGAAGATGTTCGATTCGTCTCCCGATTGGGATACTAAAGCTCTGCCATTAAGTTTTTCGTTGATTAGCATTGAATGTAAGTGTCAAAGTTATACTTCTAGAACTTTGAAAACAGATCACATGAAATGTATTGAGGGAAAGAAGTGAAAAAAGGAAAACAAATTATGTTCGTAGCACTAGGCACAAAAAAGACAAAAAAAAAAAAAAAAAAAAAAAAAAACACAACAAAAAAACAACAAAACAAACAAAAATTGAATACAGACGAGAAATCTTCATTGTTAACAATATTATACTTTTTTGGGGTCTATGAAATAATTCTCCTCCTCATTTCATCTCATCTCATTAATGTTATATAACACTCAATCATCTTTTTTTAAAACTTCGAATGTGCTATTTTTAACCTCTAGAAAGCGGTAACCAACTAAAAAAAACAACAAGCTCCTTTCTCTCTCTCTCTCGTCTCTCTCTCCCTCTCTCTCTCGTCTCTCGTCTCTCTCTCTCTCTCTCTCTCTCTCTCTCTCTCTCTTGTTCCGATCAATTAACCAACAACATAGAGAAAAATGTTGCTAAATATAAATCTTGTACGTGGGAAAAGTCAGCATCCGAGGACATGGGCCATGCGCAAGGCTTTAAATGACTTAATCAGATATAGATATCGAACAGGGCGCAAGTAAGAAAGAATGGTTAATTCTAATCAATAACAATCAATCAGAGATCGATACATCAGGGATTCAGATATTACTGTCATTTTGAGCGCACAGCGATATGAGAAAAAATAATATTCATGCGAAGAGAGAGAGAGAGAGAATGAGACAGACAGGGAAAAGAGACGATATCAAAATTTCGCAATAGTTTTGTCAGGGTCTTCATTAAAGATACACCCATCAAAACGATGAGAATGATGGTCATTGGAACGCAAGCGAAAAATCCAAATTTAGTTGAAACTTTAAGTCGTCTACAATAGTCACTCTTAACCAAACCCTTCTAATTTTTTTAGTTCGTTTTTTCTCCTTTAGTCACGATTTTCATTTTAGTTAAACGTTTAAACCTCTTGAAACAGCAAGTTCTAGAATACTTGATTTAGGAAAACAATGTATCTAAATCGTCATCTAAGTTATATGCAGACAAATTATTATTTTAATTATGGGTGAAGAATCTCAGTTTGTGAGTTTGAGGTACATGTATTCCAGTAAAAATAAAAACTCCTTCTTTTATTGTTTTTTGGATTTGGTTTGTTTTGTTTTATCTCTGGAGCGTAAAAATTTTTTCTAGGCAACGTTCTTTCATGGCTTTTTTGTCAACAAAAAATACCTCAAGGCTTTAGTATTGTGAAAGTGAGAAAATGACAGTTAGAGAGGTAACGAAACATTTTTGACACACCCTGAACTATTTAGCAGCAATATTTGCGAGGGTCGCTATGGCTTTGGGGTAGAACATCGGCACCCGACGCAAAAGGGTCTGTAGTTCGAGCCCTGGCGATTTAGCTCCCAACTTAACTGGTTGGGTCGGTATCATTTAATGTGAATGACTAAGACAGGAGTCATGGTATCCCCGCCCTGTCCCGTGTATGGCAGCAGATAAAAATGTCAGACGTCAGTCTTGGGGCACGTCCACAATATAGTCTATATAGCGTTGACGTTGGACATTAAACCAACTCAACTCCACTCAACTCCACTCAACTCAACGCAGGAAAACTGGCATCGAAAATTTAGTTATGTAAGCCATCAGGTATTAATTGCTGACGAGAGCTCACCAATGGCAGAACTTACGTCATAAACAGCTTTTAAGTGCATTGGGAAAACCCAATCTCACGGCTACGCTGGTCCAGGCATCTGGGCAAAAGTTAATCAATTATTGACATCATGCCCAGGTTAGGAGGGATCTGTATGGCGTTATAGCCCCGCCTTGACCAATTACGACATAACTCCACCTGTTGGTCTTATGCTAGAGGGTGACAAAGAGACAAAGTTCTAGCCTTGGCCGAGAGAGAGAGAGGGGGAGGGAGAGAGAGATAGAGAGAGAGAGGGGAAGAGGGAGAGAGAGGGAGGGAGAGAGAGAGGAGAGAGAGAGGGAAGAGAGAGGGGGAGAGACGGGTAGACAGAGGCAGATAAAGATATAGATAGATAGATAGATAGAGAGATAGAGAGAAAGATAGAGAGAGAGAGACAGAGAGAAGGGGCAGCAGGATGAGGGTTGATGTCATAGTAAGGAATACGCGATGTCTGTTATTTTAAACTTGGGTAGCTTAAATAAATCTAAAATGCTTAAACCAAGATTAGTGATCTGTCGAAATGTCACAGTTTGAGAGTTATGTTAAATACAAAAATTCACAAGTCTAATAAGTCCAATAACAAAAACCAGAAAAAAAACAACAAAAATACCCAACCCAAGTCGGTTTTCCCATTACTAATCTCTTAAAACAAACCACACGCACGAACCAACATTGTGAAATAACCCACCAAACTAAACCATAACTAAGTATAACAACGAAGAAAAAAAAACGGTTTTCCCCAATTACTTATCTCTTAAAACAACCCACACACAAAAACGCCCTACCAACATTATAAAATAACTCACCAAACTTAAACATAAAACCTCACTAAGTATAACACTAATCTAAACTGAACAGTTACTGCCCCGCCCTGGCTGCTTCACTCAGTGAGTCATGGTATCCCCGCCCTGTCTCATGTGTGGCAGCACATAAAATTGTCAGACGTCCGTCTTGGGGCCCGTCCACAATATAGCCTATATAGTGCTGCTGTTGGACGTTAAACCAACCCAACCCCCCCCCTCAAACCAAACTTAAACACAACTAAGTATAACACTAATCTAAATTGAACAGTTACAGTCCCGCCCTGTCGGCTTCATGTTCACCACTCAGCAGACGAGACCCACCCTGCTTAAGGTATGCGGTTCAAACACGTTAGTAAACAAAGCCAGGGGTTGGGACTTGGTTGGTTGGGTTGATTTAAAAAAACGTCCAACAGCAGCACTATATAGGCTATATTGTGGACGGGCCCCATGACGGACGTCTGACAATTTTATGTGCTGTCACACACGAGACAGGGCGGGGATACCATGACTCCGATCTCAGCTGGTCACTTTATACTGACACCGACCCAACCAGTAAGGGGTTGGGACATATTGGGACATACTTGGACAGGCCTGGATCAGGACAATCGGAAAATCCCGGTGTGCCAGAGACCCACCCTTGCTCCAGGTATGCGGTTCAAACACGTTAGTAAACAAAGCAAAAGGCCCTGGACATACTAGGACATACTAGGACAATCGGAAAATCCCGGTGTGCCAGAGACCCACCCTTGCTCCAGGTATGCGGTTCAAACACGTTAGTAAACAAAGCAAAAGGCCCAGGACATACTAGGACAGGCCAGGACATACTAGCACAGGCCTGAATCAGGACAATCGGAAAACCCCGTTGTGCCAGAGACCAGAGACGTCGCGTTTGGTCACCAGCAACAAGTAATATATAAGTGAACGCCCTCAAATCGTGTCCGACTAAAAACGGTCCAGGAATAGGAATCCGGTGACTGCCAAAATTCTAACCCACAGTCCACACCCATTGTACAGCCTTGAACTTAACTAAGTCTTAGAATAGTAACTTTTAGAATTTAATTTACTTACAGTTTCCAGTGGTTTGATTTGTGTGTACCCCTCCCTCTCCCCCGCCCACATTATCTATATCTTTTTTGTCTGTCTCTCCCCACCCCTTTCTCTCTTTCTTTCTTTGTCTTTGTATGTGTGTCTGTCTCTGTTTTCTTCCTCTGTGTCTATGTTCTTGTTTCTGTCTGTCTGTCTGTCTGTCTGTCTGTCTGTCTGTCTGTCTGTCTGTCTGTCTGTCTTCTCTCTGTCTGCTGTCTGTCTGTCTGCTCTGTCTGTCTGTCTGCTGTTTCTCTCTCTTGTCTCTGTACTCGTTTCTCTCTCTTTGTTACTCAATTTTAGTCTCTCTCTGATCCCCCCTCCGTTGTTCTCATACACCTGAGATTTTATACAAATAATAAGAAGTCGAAAACAAACAGCACAACAACAACAACAACAACAACAACAACAACAACAACAACAACAACAACAACAACAACAACAACAACAACAACAACAACACCAACAACAACAAGAGAGAGAGAGAGAGAGAGAGAAAATAGAAAGAAAGAGAGAGAAAAAGAAAGAGGGAGAAAGAGTTAGAGAGATAGAGAAAAAGAGAGTTAGAGAGAATAAAAGAGAGAGAAAAAAAATAGAGATTCAGAGAGAGAGAGAGAGAGAGAGAGAGAGAGAGAGAGAGAGAGAGAGAGAGAAAGGGAAAGACAAAGACAGAGAGAGAACATTACTAACCCTAAGATCTTGCATTACTAAATGCCTAGGCTAGGCGAGGCCGTATTTGAAAGCTTTGATTTTGATCGGACTCTTGATTTATTGCAGAATATTTTGGTTCTGGTGTTCTTTAATCAAAGCAATCTGAAGAGGAAAAGCGTATATCTCTAAACTCGCAGGTGCTTTTTCCCCAAAGAGATAAGATAAGATAAGTTTTTATTATCCCATAGGAAAATTTTCTTGGTCGTACAATATAACATTTGGTTCAATATCACAAAACCAGCTGTACATGTGTGAGATTTGAAAAAAATAATAATGGCAATGATAATAAAATAAAACATAAAAAGGTAAACTTTGATGAGAAATTCCTACGTTCTTTAAATTTCTGAAAGACTATTCGTACGTTGTGTTTTGCACTTATACTAGTCTATAGCCCATTTTAAATAGTCAATTATTATGGGTATTTAGGGAACGCATCCAATTTCAGAGTCGAAATACATAGATATATAAATGGATAGATAGATAGAGTGAAAAAGAGAGAGAAAGAAAGAGAGAGAGAGAGAGGGCGAAACAGATACAGACGCACTGAATATTGCATCGTAGAAAGAAACCGATTAAAATTTAAACAAAAAAGCGGAGTAAATGAACAGTAACACATTATCATCATTTCTTCTTTCAAACCAGGACATTGGACGTCTAAAGACTTTCTGGCCTAAAGAGGACTTCGCCAGGTGATACGTCGGATTATCCTACAGAGACTAAGAAGAAGTCGCACACCCTGGGCAGGACAGTACAAGGTGAATAATTGATGGAGACAGCACTACAACAGCTGGAATAGCCTTTCCGGGAATTCCTAATGACCTAATTATGGGCTCTGTGAAGCAGGGCGATTTCGTGGACATAAAGACCATCTTAAAGAGCCTATTTTGACCAAGGCAATAGTATTCGGGTAGAGACCTACTTTATAGTGGATAAGTTCATGTATATGAAATTGGTTTTAACGGAAAAGCCTCGGGTAGTTGAGAATGTTCTATGTCGTTTAAGA
>RQTK01000620.1:163236-170736 GCA_003991915.1 Elysia chlorotica | reverse complement strand
CCATCCATCCATCCATCCATCCATCCATCCATCCATCTGCAATGTTTACCATCTTCCATCCATCCATCCACCTATCCATCCACGTATCCATCCATCCATCGATACATACATCCATTCATCCATCCATCCACTCACCCACCCATTCACCCACCCATCCATACATTCATCTATCCACCCACCCATCCATCCATCCATCCATCCATCCACCCATCCAGCCTTCCAACCTCTAGTGCCATAAGTACAAAGCCATCTTTATCGCATATTCTTACAAATTGTAAGCTAAAGCAACATGTACGTACGCCCGCTAGAGCTTGGCAAAATAATTACAGTTACATTTATAGTTATACATTCAGGATTATCTTTTCGTTCAATATACTAAAGACATTGTCTAATTCTATGTCTTCTATAAAATTATACTGTTTATTTATTTATTTATTCATTTATTTAACAAAAGAGCGTAATACTGATTATATAAAAATGTACATGTATATTTACGTCAGATTATGTTGGTGTCAAACTAAACAAATTTCCCTTTGCTTAATCAATATAGTTTTCTGTACTCTGTATTTTGCACTGCTGTCAAAATTATTATATCTTTATAGACATTGCTGTCAAAATTATTATATCTTTATAGACAATCCTGTCAAAATAAACATGTCTATAATTAAACATGGCTGCCCAACATTGCGCAAAGCTGCATTGTACATGTATTACAAACACATAACCAAGCCAATTGTATTACAAAGCAGCGTTGTCAAGGCAGCAGAGCTCTGATAATAGATCTAGACTTGAGATTTTGGGGACTAACGTTGAAAAAGCAAGCCTTAGGTTTTAGTTCTGGATACATTAGAGGCAGCGAAAAGGCGTAGACACTTGCAAATGGTTTTGTAATATTAATATTGGTTATTATTTATTCTCTTTATGGAGCAATGGGTTAGAGGTAGAGACAGCCACTCAGGGAGGGAGATAGAAAGAGAGAGTGAGAGAGAGAGTGAGAAAGAGAGAGAGGGAGAGTAAAAAGAAGAAGAATAACAACAACAAGAACAAGAAAAAGAAGAAGAAAAAGACAGGAGAGAAGGAGAGAGAGAGAGAGAGAGAGAGAGAGAGAGAGGAGAGAGAGAGAGAGAGAGAGAGAGAGAAAGAGAGAGAGGGAGAGAGCGAGAGAGAGAGAGAGGAGAGATTATCTTGATTAAAAGAAAGGAGTACCTATTTCCAAGGTGTACACAGAGACAGATAAAAAAAAAGTCTACCAAATATTTCGTTTTCACAAATAATTCGCGAAGTAAATAATTATTTTAATACAAACAGTCCAACTGCAAAATAGCTTAAAGGGCAGTAGAAGTTTAGCTTTGAGCGTGGCAAATTAATGTCCGAAAACACGTCGTCTGTTTGATGTTTGATGTTACAATGGTCTCGTTAGAAGCGTTAAAAAGATCAAGTATAAAACTTACTGGAAACTCTGAGAACAGGGATGTTTAAGGATGCATCGTCGCATCCTTAAGTAAAGGATTGCAAAAAAATACATTAGACCTAGAAAAGAAAAATTCGGGAACAGGCGAAAGAAAACAACAACAACAACAACAACAACAACAACAACAACAACAACAACAACAACAACAACAAGGGCATACAATTGCAAACTAAACCGACATGAATAGCAATACTTAAATTAAGTTAACGCTAACCACCAACAGAAAATACTATTAACGTAAATATAACCATGAACAGAATAAAACATTTGGCCTATTAGCTTTGAGCAACCATTTTAATAAAATGTTCCTTAAATTTCATTTTTGGGCTTGGAAAATTGCGTAATTATTTCGTCTGACTGCATGCGACCATATTCATGAAAACATCATTTCACTAAATGATATTTCACCTCAAGAAAGGGATCTAAATATTTATCTATATATAGATCTAGATTAATAAAATAGAGATATATATATATTTATTAATTTGTTCCTTACTTGTCTCGCGGTGGTGAAACGTCTTTTTCCCAGTCGACATCTTGGGGTGTGTGTTGTTTTTATACTTTGCCACACTAACACAGCACTCTCTCCAGATTTTTGTTAAACTCCAGCGAAGTTAGTTAGATCTATAATTATGCAGCCTTCTTTGCATCTGCAACCGGCTGTGAAAAAATCCAGTTTTCAACCTCCAAGGCTATTTATTTTTATAAAGTCTCTTTCAACATGGAAACCAACTCAAATGTAAAAATATTGCACGGAGGTTATCCTTGGCCTATACGGTTATAATAAGTTACTGCATGAGTGAATAAAGCGCATGATGAATGAATGAATGGGTCTCTCTCTCTCTTGGGTTGAATGCGTCTTTAAACCAAAGCGAATTGAAGAACGGTGTTATATATTAATAAAAGTAGAGAGAAACTGCTGATTCCTACTCGCTAGGTACGAAAAAAATCCACAACACTAGTGAAAAAACTTGTCTAAGTCTATACATTTTTATAATAACTTAGGGATACTGTTAGAAGTAATTAAAAATTATATAATTCTTTTAGAAGTCATTGAAAATAATGTAATTCAAACACTTCCTTTGAAATCCGCGATAATGGATCTAAATCGAAAACGGAATTTCACTGTAGTTGGTCAAAATGATATGCTGTTATAATTATTATTCACCTAATGAAATCAAACAAATTTTCACACATTGCGATATTATTCAAGTTAAGCTCGTTTGAACTTCATTTATAGTGCACTATAAAGTCGAACCACTTAGATGATTCTATCCTGTCTTTCCACATGAAGAACTTCACTTAATTCTATAGGAAAATATAAGCACAAAGATGCATATCACAACGATGCGTAGTGTCTTTCCACATGAAAAACTTTATTAAATTCTGTATGATACTTTAACCACAAAGATGCATAGTATAGTTAGTATCTTTCTACACGAAGATCTAGACTAGCCAAATTTATCAGCTTGATTAAACTTATTAAACCCTCACAAATAAACATAGTATCATTCCATAAAGAACTGTACTAGCCTAAAATCAGCTGCCCGACTTAGCTTATTAAAGGCTTTGCGATGCGCAAAAAGATAGTGACGGTTTATCCTGCATCAGCTGGTGCCAACTGCCAACTTACTGCCTACTGTGAATCAGAAAATCAATCAACTTGCCGACTTTCAATCTCAATATTGGGGCACATCACACGAAGCGACAAAACAAATCCGTTATTAACTTATATTATGCAATGCGCAAAAAGATGATGTCGATTTATCATGCATTAGACAGCGCCTACTAACAGCCAACTAACAGTCAACAGCCAATCATCACTAAAAAGATAGTGTCGATTTATCATGCATTAGACAGCGCCTACTAACAGCCAACTAACAGTCAACAGCCAATCATCACGAATTAAATAATTAAACCATTTGCGATGCACAAAAATATGGTGACAGCACCAACAACCAACCAACCAACATCCAATCATCACGAATTCACTTATTAAACCCTTTGCGATGAGCTGGAAGATGGTGACAATTTACCCTGCATCGGACAGTGCCAACTTTCTGCCTGTAGTGAATCAGTTAGCTTGCCAGCTCACAAGCTTGGGGCACACGTGGCGACAAAATAGATCCTAATTAATTACTTATTAAACCCTTTGCGATGCATAAAAAGATGGTGACGATAGAGCCTGCATTAAAACAGCGCCAACTAACACCAACAGCCAATAATCACGAATTAAATAATTAAACCCTTTGCTATGCGCAAAAAGATGATGACGATTTATCCCTCATCGAAGAGTGCCAACTTACTGCCTGTAGTGAATCACAGAACCAATCAACTTGCCGGCTTTCAATCTTGGAGCATACCAAGCGAAGAAACAAATCCTTAGTTAACGTACTCGTATGTATACCATGTGCAAAAAAATGATGACGATTTATCCCTCATCGAAGACTGCCAACTCACTGCCTGTAGTGAATCAGTTAGCTTGCCAGCTCACAAGCTTGTGGCACACAAGGCGACAAATTATATCTTGCATTAACTTATTAAACCCTTTGCGATACACAGAAAGATGGTGACGATTTACTCTGCATTAGACAGAGCCAACTAACAACCAACCAACAGCCAATCATAACGAATTAACTTATTAAACCCTTTGCGATGAGCTGAAAGATGTTGACGATTTATCCCTCATCGGACAGCTCCAACTAACAGCCAATCAACAGCCAACAGACAATCATCACGAATTAAATTATTAAAGCTTTTGCGATGCGCATAAAGATGATGACGATTTATCCCTCATCGGACAGTGCCAACTCACTGCCTGTAGTGAATTAGTTAGCTTGCCGGCGTACAAGCTTGGGGCACGTCGAGGCGACAAAATAGAATTTGAATTAATTACTTATTAAACAATTTGCGATGTATAGAAAGATGGTGACGATTTTTCCCTCATCGGACAGCGCCAACTAACAGTCAACAGCCAATCATCGCGAATTCACTAATTAAACCCTTTGCGATGAGCTGGAAGATGGTGACAATTTACCCTGAAAATGGGAAGAAAAGGAGGTGAAAAGCGGGGGGGGGGGGGGGGGGGGGGGGGGGCACACGAGCCGACGCATGCGCAGAATAATGATGACGATTTAACGGGTTTATCCTTCATTGGACAGTACATTCTAACTTCCTGTACATGTTGTGAGAATCAGGGAATCAGAGAGCTTGCCAACTTACAAGCTTGGGAGAAACACAAGGCGACAAAACAGACCCTTTACTAACTTAATAAACACTTTGCGATGCGGATGAAGATGACGATATAATTATCCTACATCGGCCAGTGCCAAATGCCTACGCCTGCAGGGAACAATAATTCATTGTATCAGTGAATCAGTGAGTGTGCCAGGGTTACAATGTTGGGGCACACGATGCGACAAAACAGACCCATTACTAATTATTAAACACTTTGCGATGCGCATAAAGATGACGATATATCCTGCATCAGCCAGTGCCAAATTCTTGCGCCTGCAGGGAATAATAATTTATTGTAACAGTGAATCAGTGAGCGTGCCAAGATTACAAAGTTGGGGCACATGAGGCGACAAAACGAACCCTTTACTGATAATATTATTATTAAACTTTATGCGATGCGCAGAAAGATGGTGACGATTTACCCCGCATCAGGCAGTGCCAACTAATTAACTGCCATCAGTTAATAAGTGAGCACGCCGCCATATTGCACTAGACAAGCACATTTTTTTCGGAAAAAAATGGATGCTCTTTGTACACTTCCGAAGGGATGTTTGTGCTTCTGCGAAACTCCATATCCTGTGGTTCTGGTCGCTCATTGGTCTCGTGACTTTAAGAAAGAGCTATGAACTGACGCGGTGCAGATTTCCTTACCCATCGTTTTCGTGGGGGTCGCAGTAGCCCTGGGGTAGAACATCGGCTTCCGACGCAAAAGGTCCGGATTCGAGCCCTGGCGATTTCGCTCCCTACTGGTTGGGTCGGTGTCAGTTTAATGTGACCGGCTGAGANAAGAGTCATGGTATCCTNGCCCTGTCTCGTGTGTGGCAGCACATAAAATTGTCAGACGTCAGTCTTGGGGCCCGTCCACAATATAGCCTATATAGTGCTGATGTTGGACGTTAAATCAACTCAACTCAACTCAACTCACTATCGTTTCCGTTTTTACTATGCCACCATCAACGCAAGGCATCATTTTTTTCTTCTATAGAGGGAGGGAGAGAATTGTCTCCATCTCTCCGAGTTTAACGTCTCATATGTTCCCCTGGGGGATCCTATACGGCGATCGTAAGGCATCTAGTGAGCTTGCCAGCTTAAAAGCTTGGGGGCACACTATACGACAAGGAAACTCCGCGAAGCACAGCCGGAGTGAGTACTGAGTAGTTTGAATATATTGAAAGGTAAACAGCATCGAACCAAAAAATAATACTTCGCCCGTTAAGCATGGGGCTAGAATGGATTTAGAACCTCAAGCGGCGTTCCATTTCGCTGATGGAGAGGAAGCGGAAAAAAGTCGATAGAATAAGTCAATGCAAATCAATGGTACGGATTGATTTGGCTCTTACTTGTTTTAGTCGCAGCTAATTTTACGCTTGCTATTTGTGCAAGGGGTCTACTAATGTTGGTTGAGTTTATTTCTTAACGCCCTATTCAGCAGTAGAGGGGTCCCAAGACTAATGTCTGACGATTTAACGCGCTGCCACACATAGACGGTATGGGAATGCCCTGATTTAATTCTGTATAATTAAAAAATACGACTTCTTATACTTAAAAGAGTTCATCTATAACTCGAACCTGACACCAAAGTATATATCCTAAAGTAAACTGCAGCACCTAATCTAAATCTAGATTTCTCTTCAGATCGCCATTAAAATCTTGACAACTGTGCTATGGCTAAAACTGTAAACACTCAAGCAAGAGAAGCGGATAAATCCATAGGACATATTTATTAAATTATCAGTAGTTCAAATAACTACTACTGTGTGCCAATAGCAGTTCTATATTATTACCTTATAACCAGTGTAGCATTGAATATTCTTACTGTTGATATACATATCAAAACACATCTGAAATATATAATTATACACTTTTTCTCTATTTGTTTTCAGAAACATAGAGCTAAAATTTTAATGTCCATCTACATCGCTTCGTTATTCATGTAAACACGATGGGAATTTTCCTTTGATCGCAATAAAAGCGCATATATCAAATTTACTTTTCTATCTTAAGATCCATATCTTGTCTTAATTTACCACTGCTTTGCAAAGAATCACGAGATGTAAACCAACTTATCACCGATGTCACACTCAACCAATTAAAAAAATAAAAAAATCTCCATTGAAATCTAAACGTTAGCTATCCAGAAATCTAACTGTCCTACTTTATACCTGCACTGCCTCAGGAAAAAAGACGGCCAATGTTTGTACTAGCGAGTTGTTGGGTTGGTTTAACGTCCAACATCAGCACACTATAGGCTATATTGTGGACGGGTTGTACTAGCGAAGCCTGGCCAAACACAAGAGAAGAGGAGAAGTTAACAGTCCTTCTCCTTCTTTGGACCTGGCATCAATGTGCGTGTCAAAACTAAATTACCATAGTTATCTAGGCTAAATCTATAAAGGTCGGCTTTAAACCATTCCAATATTGACGACTTTGCTGTATCCCGAAATCACAAAACACTCAAAAGTAACATAAAATCCACATAGGTTCTTTGCACAGTACCCTGAGACTTAAAAACAAAGTTTCGTTGATGCCACCCTCAACAAAATGTACAAATCGAAATCTTCTTTATAGGGATTCAACGTTCGTAGGTTCCTCTGGAGAATACTTTACGGCGACAGAAATAGAAGAAGCTCCATCGAACTCTAAACGTTATAGATCTAGATCTAGTAAGTTATCCTCCAGACTTCGAATCTAGTACCTGCACCACTGCCTCAGGAAAAAAGGACGGCCAATGTTTGTACAAGTACTAGCTAAGACTAGTCTAACAAACAGCAAGAGAAGGGGAGAAGTTAACA
>RQTK01000620.1:155736-158236 GCA_003991915.1 Elysia chlorotica | reverse complement strand
ACATCAACAACAACAGCAACATGAGCAGTAACAAAAAAAAAAACGAAAAAAAAAATTAAACACAAAACTACGTGAGTCTCAATGGTTAAAAATACTCCTCGCATCGATAAAGCCAAAGATGAATGTCTGTTAACGCTTGGATTTGGTTCTCTGTTTTCCTCCACGTCCTTTACATGTCATTTTCATCCCTCTCCACCTCCTTCTCTCCTTGCCCAACAACCAAAATAACAACAACAACAACAACAACAACAACAACAACAACAAAAACAACAAGAACAAAACACCAACACTTCAAACACGAACAACACCAACAACAACAACAACAACAACAACAACAACAACAACAACAACAACAACAACAACAACAACAACAACAACAACAACAACAACAACAACAACAACAACAACAACAGCAACAAGCACAACAACAGTAACAATATCAAAAGTCTTTAAAAAACCGCACACAAAAAACTATGTGGGTCTCATCTCAACGGTTAAAAAAACCCACACAATATCAAAGCCTAAAAGGTATGGGTTCCTCGCATCGATAAAGCCAAAGATGAAAACAACCCCTAATCTAAAATTCAGATTTCACATTTGTACTTAAGCATCAATACTATTAATCCATTAACAATACACCTCTAATGGTATTTATAATACACACCAAAGACGGAACACTTTAAAACATTGCAACAGGTTGTATTGCGTAGGTATCAAAGAGGCTATTACACTTTTATAACACTTATTTTGGTTTTTTAGTTTATCGATATAAAAGTGAGAGTAAATTTTTAAATTAACATAAATTCTAAGATAAGAATGTATGACATACCAAACTTTATAATAAATAGTGAAAAGAACGTTGACCCTAGTGTAAGCTCACATCGCATAAGCATAACAGAAGAACTGTTAGGGATGAATAATCTATTCGTCGTATAGGATCCCCCAGGGGAACCTAGGAGACGTTAAACCCGGAGAGAGGGAGAGAATTCTCTCCCTCTCTCTATAGACAATGAATAATCTATGTACCAGTCACGACAGCATCAACATAGAAGGTCCGAGGTTCGAGTCCTGGCGATTTAGCTCCCAACTTCTTGGGTCGGTGTCAGTTTCATGTGAGCGGCTGAGACCGTCTCATTGTATCCCTGCCCAGTCTTGTGTGTGGCAGCACATAAAATTGTCAGACGTCAGTCTCGGTGCCCGTCCCCAATATAGCCCATGTAAGGCTGACGTTTGAAGTTTTCCCCTCCCCCTACCTCCAAACCCACCCCACTCTATCCTGCCATGCCTTAAAAAACAACTTAACAAGCATGAAATGAACTTTCATTAATTATCATTACATAAAATTGTCAGACGTTAGTATTGGGACCCGTCCACAATATAGCCTATATAGTGCTGATGTTGGACGTTAAACCAACTCAACAACAACTCAACAACATTAAGTTAGCAATGCATGTATGAACGGGCTTTTGCATACGAGGCCCAAAATCTATTCATTCTACAAACCACCACCCCAAAAACATAAATTCAACCGAAAGTGGAACATTCTTAAGGGCTTTGCATGAATGACGTTGGTTTCTAGACGATTATTATTCTATTTAATCTAGGCATGTTCTGAAAGGCGGAAATAGAGCGTTGAAAATTCCTGCGGTGCAAAGCTAAATCTAGATCTAGACACAGACAGACAAACCCCATGCACCCTTTGAAACTCGACTCGCAAAGATGTCGCACCTGGGAAGTTTGAAACAAGGTGAGAGCCAGAGAGAAGAAGCCAGAGAGAGAGACAGAGAGAGAGAGAGAGAGAGAGAGAGAAAGGAGAGAAGAGAAAGAGAGAGAAGATAGATAGATAGATAGATAGATAGATAGATAGATAGATAGATAGATAGATAGATAGATAGATAGATAGATAGATAGATCTCTCTCTCTCTCTTTCGACCGCTCTCTATGTAGGCCTACCTCTAAATCCACTTTCAACACTATCCATCTAAACTTATAACCCTTCATCCATCTATCTACCTAAGCGAGCCATGCATCTAGTTACACACTAAAAAAAAACTGTTCCGCCGAACCTCGCCGCAATATTTGCCTATCCTTTGAAGCCTTCGTAAAGTTTTAACGTGACCTTATCATACGCAAGAGCATCTCCACACACACACACACACATACACACACACACATATTCACACACACACACACATACTATTTGAGTAAGAAGACCTTATGTGTACATTGGATCTTCAAAGCTTTACGTGCGGGGAAATATGAGATTATGTTAAGTCTATAGAGTTTTCAAATCGTCAGAAAAATCTTAGGTAAGAAGAAGATAAGATCGGGGAACTATCAGTAATTAAAAAACCGCACCAAAACGCAACTTTGCAGGGGGTTGCACAATTTATGTCACTTAACCATAACCCTTCAGATCAGACCCATGGATCAGAATCGCCCTATACAAAAGAATGTGTGTGTGTGTGTGTGGAGGGGGGGGGGGTTGTAAGAAAGAGTG
>RQTK01000620.1:105918-123735 GCA_003991915.1 Elysia chlorotica | reverse complement strand
TATAATATGCATGTGTACTTCAATAGCTATATTGCCAGTTCTCGATTATCTACTGTCATTGCCACAACTTTTTTTTCTGCTGCTGTTATTATGATGACTATAATAAATTAACTATACTATACACACAACTGAAAGCATTCATGATTTATAGTTGTATGGTTAATGTAACGTGCTCCGGAGTTTACAAGATGTGTGTAGGCAAATAGTTCTTAAGTTTTCATTTTAATCTAGTACTTTTTTAAATTGGCCTAATGCATTTTCTAATTTTCTTGGATAGTGTGTAAGTGTAGGTGTTTTTTTTTTATGATTGTTTGGATACTTTACTAGGTCTACCATTGCTGCTGCGGCTGCTGTTATTATTACTACTACTAGTAAAATACTACTATTACTTCTGCTACTACTACAACAGCAACAACAACAACAACACAACTACTACTACTACTACTACTACTACTACTACTACTACTACTACTACTACTACTACTACTACTACTACTACTACTACTACTACTACTACTACTACTACTACTACTATAAAACTTACATACGACGACACTGACTGTTGCCGCTGCTGCCAATCCTAGCCTAAGGTGGCCCAGCCACCTCGAGTGGCCTGGAAGTGTGGCCACACTGTGGGTTAGGCCGGCGTGGAGCCACATGTAGCCACACACAAGAATGAAAGCCAGGAATGCGCCTATCAAGTGAAGAGTTATCTGGCTTGTTTCCTGAAATCGTCAGGTCAAAATGTACACAAATAAACATTTTTAACGGAAAGCAAAAGTGTCTCACAAGACATATTAAATAAATAAAACCAACAACAACATCAAAACAACAATTCCTACAATATGCAATATGAGATTGTTAAGGTAAAATGTAAGAAAATATAATGGAAAAGTGTCAAATCGAACGGGATGAAGTGGTAAAGCGTTGGTCTCAAAACGGTTCGAATCCCACGATCGACAGATTTATTTGTCTGATTTCGTCCCCTGGTAGGTATCAATATAATGTGAAAGGCTGAGACAGGAGTCAGGGTATTCCCGCCATGTCTATTAAGTACTGATGTTCGGTAGAAAAGAAATAGGGTACGTACTTTTCTCCAGCGCGTCGAACTTTTTATTATGGATTGGGGAACTATCATGGAAAGGGAGAGGTTGTTTTGTCTTGAATTTGTTTGATGTTTCGATGAATTTTATATCGTGTTTTAAAAAAAATATCTGCTCCTAATTTTCTCTATATGTGCACTAGTCTCTTGGTCCATATATTAAAAAGCCTCTGTCCTCCTTTATCGTTAAAAGCATAACACTGTATTGCACGTAAATTAAAACATTAGGAAGAATGCACAAACATGACATATCTTACAACTCGTCGTAAGCCTCCATATTCTTTTATTGTTACAACTTTACGTAAACTACGTCTTGTTTATGCATCCCACCCATTGTCTGTACACCTACCTGGAAACAAGCGACTAGCAGCGTTCCTAGTGCAGCTAGGCTTCCCAGAAGGAGCCCGCAGTTGTTAAGGTGGGGTATCGTCCTACTGCCCATACTGTGGTTGCTCACCATCTGCCAGCGACAATACACGCTCACGAACGCTGTGTGAGTAAGAGAGACAGACAGCTGTGTAAAATTCCCGAACCCAAAGATACACCAAAGATGCAGTTAAAACAGAAGGTTTGGTTTTTATTTTGTTACTTAGCGTCCAACCTCAGATTTATGCAAGTTATTTTGTGGACGGATCTCAAACATATGTCTTAAAATTTTACGTGAGACAATGAGGTGATACCACGGATCTTGTCTCAGCTGGTCACATTATATTGACACTTAATCAGACAAAATTAATAATTGTTTTTTTTTTACAGATCAGTGTTTCGAACCAGGCCTCTTCGTGGAAAGATTATTGCTTCTTTCTACTTCTTGAGCTCTACCATTGCTGGATCGTGTTTATTCATCGCTGCGTGAATAGTGTAATAAAACAATAAAAATATTAACAAAAGTATATAAATTATACATCTATATTCTTTTCGTGTGTAATTTAGGGTTTAAAATCGAAATCTGGAGTCAGATTTTAATTTAAATCAATCTTTTTTCTCTCTAAAAATGGTGTGAAATCTTTAGCCTTGAGCAATAAGCTGTGTCAATGCGGACACGAGACAAGATCTCTGATGTAGTAAAGCAACTGTAAACTTCCGACAAAAAGTTGTAGCGAGCGGTCGTTGCAGTGAAGTGAAATTGTGTTGATGTCACTGCGTTTAAGTAGAAAGTTTGAATAGAATTGACAACACACTTTCGTGTAGGAGACGTGTTGGTATTTGTACCAACTGCGTTCGAGGCCTAATTAGGACGCACCAATTGCACTTTAAGAAGTTGAAACAATTATAGCTCTATAATTTCTAGATGCAAATACAATTATTTAACAGATTCGAAAAAGAAAAGGTCAATAAAGAGTGTTTTTTTCTGTTTTGAGGGTTCCATCTTAAAACATAAATGAACGACTTGTGCATGGTTCACCTTGGTTTCCTCACAAATAATAATAATAATAATAATAATAATAATAATAATAATAATAATAATAATAATAATATACTCTTCGATTGTTGTGTTTTACGTTCGTTTATTAAGTAGATTTGTGTCCATCTGCCCCTCTATGGGCACGTTCCCTTATCCCGTCTGAATAATTATGTTTCGCACGGCTGTAATTTACACAAATTCAATACATGTATATATAATTTATACATACAATACTACCTTTCAAACTGACCTGAAATGGAGTAGAGAGTTAACAGCAAGCCAAACACTCCGCTTTCAGGAGGATACGTGCCTGTGTCGCTATGGAAACACACAAACAATAAAAAAGAGTATTTGTTTAGCAATTTTCCCATAAAAAAGCTCAGAAAGCTTTAGATTTTAATATTTGTTAAGCATAATTCAGTATTAAAAAAATGAAAAATAAAGCTTACTTATGGACAAGAAAATCAAAATGCTTCAGCGTTTTCTCAAAGTAGACCTACTAAAGAGCCAATACATAATTAAATGCCAATGTTCAGCTATATTTTTAAAATTTGGCAAGCTCTCGGGAACAAAAAATTTAATGACTACGAGAAACTGTTCCATATTTCATGATCTGTTGGTTAAAAGACAATTTATTAAAAAAAACAACATATAGTAGTTCTTAATCTAGACTTAAGACTTCCATGAAATTTAGTTACACTCTGAGCAAAATTGTTCTTCTGAATTATTATTGTGTTTATTCATTGAGAAGAAAATGTTCAATGGACAATTCTTGTATCGTTATATTCATTGGGGTTAATTATTGTTGTAATGGATCATATTTATTCAAAGAATCAGATTTTCATCAGTTATAGAAATTAGATCAATAGGAATCAGGTTTTGGGGGGGGGGGAAGGAGCATACACGCTTGCGCATACATAGTAAGAGAGAGAAAGAGCGAGAGAGAGAGATAGAGAGAGAGAGAGAGAGAGGGAGAGAGGGCAACGGAGATAGGTATATAGATAAAGAAAGAGATAGATAGATAGATGGATAGTTACATTGACAAATAGTTAGATAGAGAGATAGATAAAGAGAGAAACAGAGAGAGAGAGAGAGAGATGGAGAGAGAGGTGGAAAGAGAGAGAGAAAGGAGCTTTTTGTATCACCAACCTACCTTATATATGGAAACGTGCGTTCAACATGACTGGATGTAGTCGCCATAAAATATCTGACAAGGATATATACACATATTTAGACGGAATGCTGTTTTTATTAAGTTTTTTTTTAATAACATGCAAATCAATGTTATTATAGAACAAATTATGTAAAATTGATAAAACAAACGTTGGTTCAGTATTATTCAAAAGCTTTTGAAAAAGAAAAACGAATTCCTTCGTGACATAATTATGACGTACGTTATACGTCTGAATTTTCGTGACAAGGGGTAGAATGCACACAAACAAAGGCGCAGCTTTCGACTCGTCGAAACAATATCAGAATAAGAAGGCTTACGATGAGACATTCTATGACACTAAATTTCCATGTTGGTGGAATACTCACGTGACCACAAATGTCCCTGGCAAGAGGATTGCCTGAAGAAGGATGAGGAAAGTTCCACGTAGAACAGCCATACTGGTCATCTGAAAAGGTCAGACTAACTGCGTTAAATATATCAGTACACCTCAGAATGCAATTGCCGTATGTCCACATCTCTTACAATTATCGAAATAGGCTCTGTTAAGGTTGACTTTTATATCGATATAAATTTGGTAGCTTGAGCGGTCCATAGGAGGGCAACTGGCCATTTGAAATTGTCGTATGTCCTATGAAGATATGGAAAAAGTAGTTTTTGATTGTCGTAAATCCAAACTTAATACTATTGTCAGATTGTGTGGACATACGACAGTTACGTTCTGTAACTTATATCGATATATCTATTATATTTACTGGCTAAGTTGTTTACATTTCGTCGTAGAAAAGGGGGGGGGGCGAATTGGCTTAATTGGTGGTAGAGCGTTGTTATTCGATAATACTTATTTCAAGACTATCTGATAAACTGGTTGATTTATTATAATAGTTATATATTGGGCAATGGTTGAAAAAATGTATTTGTCCAATTTAGACCCTTACTGGTTGGGTCAGTGTCAGTATAATTTTAACCGGCAAGACAGTAGTCCAGCCCTCCCCACACTGTCTCTCTAAGTCAGCACGTAAAATTGTCAGGCGTGGGTCTTGGGACCCGTCCAAAATATAGATTATATAGTGCTGACGTTGGACGCAAAGCAACAAAGAAAAGAAAAACAACACCAAATAATCAGTCTTATGAACATTTGTTGAGGAAAGTATAGAGATCCAGAGTTTAGAAGAGATTGTGGGCATCGAATGCCTAAGTTTAAAAATCATAGCAGGTTCAACATGAATATTTTAAGAGTACCCGGTAGCTCATAATCTACTGTTTCATATTACATATCCTGATAAATGGTCGAAAATCCATTTTCCCGATATAGTCCCTCTCTGGTTGGGTCAATGTTACTATGAGAGAAATCGCAAAGCCAGAAAACTGACGGTCGCCATTTACCGGCACATTTAGAAATGTCTAGATCTATTTTTAGATGCCAGGCCAGAGATTTCCACTAGCTATAGTTGCGTTCCGCCTACCGTCACGGTTCCGCAAAGAGTCTAATAATTTCATTAAGAAGTCCTGGTATCCCATCACTGCATCTGTATGGCAGCACGTAGAATTTTCACACGTTAGTCTTGGAACACATTATCATGGTTTTATTGGATGGTTGGACGTTAAGAAATTAACCCACTTCAACTCAATTCAAAATGATTTATGTATTATTATGATGCATTATGGGTGACATTAATTATAAAAAACTAAAGGCCATAGTAGGAATCGTAAACAAATCATTTAAAATTAACAGTAATTTCTACTGCATGCACTGTATCAATCGGTCTATACATTATTTTCACAAGCACAACATGGATCGCCACTGAAGTATAACAAGACTAACGAAATGATTGATTAATAATTGATCATTAAAGTATGTTTACTGATTCATTTATTAGTTTATATTTTTTGTATCTTGTAGATATTGGTCTCTACCATCATAAAGGTTTGGTGAGACTTCGTCTGATAGGTTGGCCCTCGATAAATAATTGTTGGAACCAGGCTGAATCAGACACCTAGGTCGGAAATTTGACTTTCGAAGTTATTCATAGTGTGTTCAAAAGCATAAAATACATTTTAAATGGTTAAAAAATATTATTCTATCATTTCTAGAACTATATATACATAATTTTTTTTTTATATTAAAAGGGTTATATATAGTATGTTTTAATGTTTAGAGGGCTCTAGCTCAAAATCTATATTGTCGACTTGTGCCTAAGTCATAAACATGTGTGTGTGTGTGAGTATGCGTGTGTGTTTGTGTGTGCTAACTACACCTTATTATTGTGAGTATTCTATCAGATGTCTTAAGGATGATTATATCAGTGTTTGCATGTTAAAGACTACAATAGGAGGCACCAATTATCATGGAGTGCTGTGGCGGGTGGCGTTGGCGATCATGTCTCTCCACATTTCACAGCCGGGTTGATCCCTTTGTTTCCATCGATGAATGAGGGGGGAGGGGATGCGGCGGCCCTGGGGTAGAAAATCGGCATCCCACGCAAAAGATCCGTGGTTTGAGTCCTGGCGATTTCGCTCCCTACTGGTGTCAGTTTAATGTGACGTTGGTATCCTCGCCCTGTCTCGTGTGTGGCATCACTTAAAATTGCCAGACGTCAGTCTTGGGGCCCGTCCACAATATATAGACTATATAGTGCTGATGTTAGACGTTAAATCAACTCAACTGCACCGATGCATATATTCTCTCTATTTACCTCTCGGTCTCTTTCCACTGCTAGTGGTGTGTTAAAATTGTATGCTCGAGACATGGTCAACCCTCTATTATTTCGAAAACCAGAGCTATTTATTTCTATATATTTGAAAACACAACAACAACAGCAACAACAACAACAACAACAACAACAAGAATACAAGATCAATATAGTCTTTTTTGTACGTCTAAAGGAGTCGACCTTAAAAAAAAAACAACAACATACCATCGACTTGTATTTGATTCATCTTGATTGTCTCATTGTATTAAAATATACTAGAAAACTTATCACAATCTAGGAGTATCAAAACTACTGTAAAAACTTCATTTATTATTTTTTATAGACTAATGATATCAATATTAATAATCTTTATCCAATGTGATTTTTAAGTCTATAAGACTTGGATACAGGAAAACAGAAAATTCATGTTTACTTACATAATCCTGAACCAAACGGTGTAAAGGTACAGGTCTTGAAATCTGACACTATCCAAAGCCACTATGAAGCCAGTAAAGTCAGTGCAGTACTATCATCAAATTTTGTCTTGGTATGTTATCTAACACAACACATTTCCAATTTAAACTCAAGAATTACCATAATTCCACACATACACATTTCGATTTCTCATTTCGATTTCTCTGATATAACGAGAGAATCAGAATACCTTTCTGTTATCAAGATAATTTCATAAGAATCAAGGCCTAACACCATACATGGGAACTTGTCCACTCTCAATGAACTGGTCACTTGTAGTAATAGAGACCTTACGAGAGCGGGACACTTTGCGAAAACAAGGACGATAGGTAAGTGTAACTGCCGTGACGTCCAATTGTAACTCTATCCTAGACTTAGAAAGTCATTGTGCGTTTGGAAAAACCCATATTTAAAGGGCGTGGATATATCACCTCTTATCGTCATATAAATGTTGGTGTTGAGTTGGTTTAACGTCCAACATCAGCACTATATAGGCTATATTGTGGACGGGCCCCAATACTAACGTCTGACAATTTTATGTGCTGCCACACACGAGACAGGGCGGGGATACCATGACTCCTGTTTTAGCCAGTCACATTAAACTGACACCGACCCAACCAGTAGGGAGTGCAATCACCAGGGTTGGAACCCGGACCTTTTGCGTCGGAAGCCGATGATCTACCCCAGGACCACCGCGCCATCCTATAGTCATGTAAAAAACCCTATGCCTAAAGGTTCTGATTATGTCATCTATTTTCGTTTCGTTGATCGCAACGCCTGTATTTTCAAGTGGTCAAGACCTACACATACCTGGGTCAATTTGGACACACCTCTATAGATAAACCCAGAGCTGGACTCTCGCACTGGACACGATAATACCGCAGTACATGTTGGAGAGACCTGATAATTTCAGAAGGTGAAATGTTATGTCCACTACTACTAGTCTATTTTTAGAATATCGTGTAGTCAAGATTGCCTTGACCTTTCGAAAAAGACGTCACGTGGCGTACTTTAGATAATGATCTCAATATTTACCTGACAAGAAAAACGTGCTAACTTTTGTCACGCCATTGCTAACTAGAGGATAGATAATTTATAGATTTAGGGCCGTAAGTGCAACGTTGTTGTAAGCTTACAACTTGTCGTAAGCCTTCTTATTCGCATATTTCTACAATGATTTGTAAGGTAACGCAAGGTTATACTTACGATCCCTACAGACTTAATTACAACGTTGTTGTAAGCTTAAGAACTGTCTTAAGATATAGAAATAACAAGGCTAACTAGTTGTAAACTATTGCGTCGTTGTACTTACCATCTCTAGTCAAAGGCAATATTTTGAATTGTATTCACCCAGTTTCAAGGTGTTGATACCTTTTAGTTAATTTATATTTTCTTTCACATATTTAAATGTAAGTATAATTTTAAAAATGATTGTCTTTTCAGTGTCCAACTGTTCTCGACAAAAGTTTTAATTTTATTTTTCTCATTTTTACCTACAACTAAGTTTTGGATTCTTAAATCGAACAATAATCATGTGTTTCGCCAGTAGAGTAAAATAACACAATTCAATATCGAACAACAATCATGTGTTTCGCCAGTAGAGTAAAATAACACAATTCAATTCAGAGTAAAACACAAAAGGTTTTATTATTTCTTTATTTTTTAAAAATTTTTTTTTTGCTTGGAGTGGAACAGTCTAAACGTTTGATTCGCATACAAGCACACACAAACACACACATATACACACATATACATACACATATACACACATATACACACAAACACACACATATTATATATATATATATATGAGAGGAAAGTGTTTGGTCGGTTTCTAAGCGTTCCCTTTATCAAATATTTTGAATTTATCATTTTTGTTGAACGTTAAGTGTATGTTTGAACGTTAAGAAACTAGCTCAACTCAACTCAATTCAAAATGATTTATGTACTTTGTCATTTTGTATGGTACCTTATGTGTGTGTGTGTGTGTGTGTGTGTGCTAACTACACCTTATTTTGAGTATTCTACTTAATGCTTTAAGGATATTAATTTATTTATCAGTTTTTGCATGTTAAAGACTACAATAGGATCCATCATCATAGAGTGCCGTGCTGGATGGCGTTAGCGACCATGTCCCTCAACTTGTTTTAAAAAGCTCCAGCATAATTATATTAACTTTGTTTTACAGACTGATAAGTCCAGTATGACATGTTTTCTTTTGTTTTACAACGAAATGTTGTAAACAATCCTTTTGTACTCTTTTTAATCCGAATGGCGTTGACGACAATAAGAGTACATTTTCGGAGGTTGGGTTGGGTTGGGGTTGGGTTGGTTTAACGTCCAACAGCAGCACTATACAGGCTATATTGTGGACGGGCCCCAAGACGGACGTCTGACAATTTTATGTGCTGCCACACACGAGACAGGGCGGGGATACCATGACTCCTGTCTCAGCCGGTCACATTATACTAACACCGACCCAACCAGTAGGGAACGCAACCGCCAGGGCTCGAACTCGGGACCTTTTGCGTCGGAAGCCGATGTTCTACCCCTGGACCACCGCGCCCCCCTATATGAGTGGTAGGGCTTTGTCTGTTTCTAGGAGTTCCCTCTATCAAATTGTTTGAATGTATCATTTTTTGTCTTCGCCTGAATTTTTCTAAAAAGATCCAACATAATCATATTCATTTTGTTTTACAGTCTGATGGGTTTAACATAACATCTATGCTTTTGTTTTACAACGAATTGTATCCAGGATATACATATTTTTTGTCCTAATGGGGTTGATGACGATAAAATAAAATTTTCGTCGGTAAAGGAAGAATAATATAATTTTTTAAAATTATCAAACAATGTAGTCATATTAGTTGCATAATGTTCTACTTTGTCCTTAAATTATATTAAATATGTAATCTTTTTAGAAAGGGGATTATGCATTTCACAAACTAGGTGACAATATAGTGTAACAAACTTTCAGGCAGGTATATTTTTTTATCTATGAAAAGTAATGAATATAATTCAAACATTCCAGATGTGTTTTAAATATCATTGTTTTTCTAAGTTTTAATAACATGTATTTATAACAACTATTTGTGTATAACCTTAAGAGCCTTTTATTATATTTCTATGCAATGTTTTGCTTTTAAAAAAAAAAGTCATTTTAGGGAATTGTGTGTGTAAATGTTTCTTTTAAACACTTTTGTGAGTATGCTAAAATTGCTGTTAAGCGCTTTGAGCTTTTTATAGGGAAAGCGCTCTATAAATAAATATTATTATTATTATTATTATTAAATCAGTAGGTCTACTCACCCAGAATGCCGTCACACAGTGGAGCTTTTTGTATCTATGAAAAGTAATGAATATAATTATAACTTTCTAATTATTCATAGAACTTTATAACCTCACAAATAAACTCAGAACACACGCTCGAAAATACATGTTTTATTGTTTTTATTATGTTTTGATTATTTCCCATCTAGATATCCACGTCAGAAATGTTGTTGATTTGAAAGTGTATGGAGCGTTTGGTCGAACCTGCGCAAAAAGAAAAAGAAAGAATTATAATAATGAATTAAATATCTGACTTTGAAATAGTATTAAATTGATACGAAATTGACTAACTTGGGCAAAGAAAACAAACAAACAAACAAGGGTTCTATAACACATAAAGCGACTTCATATAAAATGTCATTATCAATTGAATTGAAGTTCATTCATTTGAATTAGATAAGAAAGACACATTTTGAAGCTCACACCAGAATCTACAAGAATAGAGAAACTTATCACAGTCATTCAATGAATATGTTGAATGCTTTAGAACGTATTCAGCGCATCTTCATCTCAATTGTAATAATGCCCTATATAATTTGTAAAATAATAGGTTGGTTGGTTGGTTGGTTGGGTTGGATTAACGTCCAACAGCAGCACTGTATAGGCTATATTGTGGACGGGCCCCAAGACGGAGGTCTGATAATTGTATGTGCTGCCACACACGACACAGGGCGGGGATACCATGACCCCTGTCTCAGCCGGTCACATTATGCTGACACAGACCCAACCAGTAGAGAACGCAACAGCCAGGATTCGAACTTGGGACCTTTTGCGTCGGAAGCCGATGTTCTACCCCTAGAACAACGCCCCCCCCCCCGTAAAATAATGGGATTGATAGATAAGATAAGATAATATTATATGAAGACATACATCGTTTTTTATTGATTTGTTTCATATTAATCTGTCATATCAATCCTCCATTCATTCAAATCACATTGGATCACTCGCAGATTTTAAGGCCCTTTTGTTTCACCAAATCATTTTTAAACCTCAACCATGCCTAAGAAAATTGTGCCAAAACTTGGTACTTAATGATGATTGAATTCAAGAAAAGAGCAAGGCCGTTAAAGATATCGATTGCAGGTTCTAAGACCAATAGTATTAAATCCTTATCTACTTCGAAAAGCCAACACATATAATTATAAGTATGAATAAAACCTATAATTATAACCAAGAAGAAAAAGATGAAAAAAACAAACAACAGAAAAATTATTATGCTTCCTATAAAAGATATATTGATGAATATTCAACGCAAAATGAGCCATCTTTTTCCTCATCTACATCTGATTTTGTCTTGATTCATTATTTAAAAAGATCCTCTAAAACTTGTATTTGAAGGCTATGAGTGGACACACAATTGATGTCTTAAGGTGCACTGTCTTGCTAGAATACACCATTATCGGCTTACTATTACAAATATACTTATTGTCCATAAAAATGTAAAAAACAGACGTGGTTGAAAAAAGACAAAAAAACAACAAAAACAAAAAAGCAGGCATAGCTGATATCCCTCTCTATGATTAGAGATTGGAATAAAGTCCAAACAGAATTAAAAAAAAATATTAATGAATATATCCCTAAACATTCAATATCGCTTTAATTAAAAAAAGGTAGTTGTAAATTCATGCAAAACAGCTGGTCCTTACGAATTTTTCCAAACAGAATAAAAAAAAATATTAATGAATATATCCCTAACAATTCATTATCGTTAGAAATAGACGTTTGTAAATTCATGCAAGACAGCTGGTCCTTACGAATCTCACCAGCAACAAATTATGACGTCTATTATTCTTTTTAAAGGGTCTTTTACTATAACAAAATAATGTTATAATCGGCTTGTTTGATGTAAGATGTGTGGAGCAATAGGGTGTTTTATACGTAAATAGCTGCAGTTTTGTCAATAACGCAATTTTTAAAAATTAGTTAAAAAGTATAATGAGTAACAAATCTTTACGGAGTGAGTTTTTAGATAGTTGTTATTTTATATTATTATTGTTTACAATTGCCAATCTGGCATGTCTTAGACTAGTAATATGAACTTTTCAGCCTTGGCAGTGAGAAAGTGATAACTCATAATTCTTTAAAGATGGGAATTGGAGTGCCATAATTGATTTTCCGATCGTCAAGTTCTGCCTTGTTAAAAATATCCTGCTAAGCCATTAGACCTACATAAATTTATAACCGAGGTTAAAAAAAATAGTGCACATCAGTGGTTAGAAATATCGGAGGGCGCACTGGCGCAAATGGTAGAACGTTGATCTTTAAACAAAATTGTACACATTAGTGGTTAGAAGTATCGGAGGGCGCACTGGCGCAAATGGTAGAACGTTGATCTTTCGATCGGAGGTCCCTGGTTCGAAACCCATGATCCTTAAACATTGTTTTCCAATTTTGTCCCCAACAGATTGGGTCGGTGTCAATATAATGAGACCGGCGCTGAGACATGAGTCATGGTATCCCCGCACTATCTCTGCAAGGCAGCACGTTAAAATGTCATACGTAAGTCTTGGAATATGTTCACAAGATAGCTATAGAGAGCTGATGTTGGACGCTGAGGAGTTATATTGAGTTGGGTTAACGTCCAACATCAGCACTATATATGATATTTTGTGGACGTGCCCCATGTTTGATGTCTGATAATTGTGCGGCCACACACGACACAGGGCGGGAATATCTTGACTCATGTCTCAGCCGGTCACATTAAACTGATACCAATCCAGTCAGTAAGGAGCGAAATCGCCAGGGCTCGAACCACGGTCCTTTTGCGTTGGAAGTTGATGTTTTACCCCAGGGCCTCCGCCCCTTCCCACCTGGACGCTGAGTATAAGTAACAAACAAACAAGCAATGCTTACAATCTAATAGAAAAGACACCAGTTAAAATACTAACTTTGCCTCGATAGTCCAGGTCTATCGCCGTTCTGCCAAGATGATGGAAGCACGCCAGTAAGCTGAGGGTGTGGATCAGGGTGCCGATGGAGGGCCGGGTGGTTGCAATCAGTACTCCGGTCCGGGCTCCTACGATAACCGTCATGAAAACTCACCTCTGTGCTGCTATGAACATTGTCCATACACCTGTTATGTCCAACATTGTCCATACACTGTTATGTCCAACATTGTCCATACACCTGTTATGTCCAACATTGTCCATACACCTGTTATGTCCAACCAAATTGGAAGATTCGCCTGCAGGCATCGAGATGCTTCTTAAACAGTCTGTTTGGTCTCGCGGAGGAGTTGAGGCACATCTTTCTCTGAGTGTTCCTTCTAGTGCACCGTCTCCTTTGTTAATACCATTAGATGCTTGCGGTCGTTCTTTGTTACTGTTAGCATCAATTCTCGGTTCATGTCTTTCTTTGAACCTAACACAAGGTTTTCCTTCATCTTCGCTGTTTTCGTCTAGATCTAGCTCTCCCATCCTCAATTCATTTCCCATCCTTCTACCACCAACCTTCGCTATTTGTTCGCTTCTCCCTTCCATATTTTCCACCACATCTCCTCTTCCTCCTTGTACCCCTACCCCTTGGCTTTTCCCCTCTCCAAGAACATTATTACCTGCAGTTGTAAGAATACCTCCTCCTCCACTCCCACCCCCACCTCCATCTCCAATTCCAACTCCACCTCCATCTCCAATTCCAATCCCACCTCCACCTCCAATTCCAATCCCATCCTCAAGCCCCCGATAAGCAGTACTATCTTTACTCTCAACTTTCTCCACATATCTCTTTTCTCTGGCGCCATCTGTCGCCCCTTTGTTGTTGTTATCCGCCTTATCTCTCTCCCTATCCCTGGAAGAATTGATGGTGATCTTGGTCAAACGGTGAGGGCCGCACAGAGACAGGCGTTGACGCTTGGCCGACGCCCGCAGGTTCCCGCCTCGCCTGGGGGAGATGGAACACCTGGGGATATCCGGACTCCGGCTGGTTTCGTCCGTGAAGATGACGCTGATGCCTGAAGTGCTGCGCTCTTCTTGGGGGCTCCCTGGGGGAGGGGGGGAGGGAAAGAAAGTGATACATGAGAGGTTATACAATCAAGATGCAAAGTGATGCCTTGATTATTGCATCTGCGCATTCCTTGGGGAGGTATCAGGGAATGAAAGGGATACCTGTAAATCAATATGCAAAGTGATGGCTGAGTATTGCACTCTTGCAGATTCCCTGGGGAGGTTTGAGAGAAAGAAAGTGATACATGAGGGATTATAAATCAAGATGCAAGGTGATGATTGGAGTATTGCTGGAGTGTTGCACTCCTCTGGGGATGTTTGAGGAAATGAAAGTGATACATGAGGGATTATAAATAAAGATGGAAAGTGATGCCTGAAGTATTGCACCCTCTTGTGTACTCCTTGGGGAGGTTTGAGGGAAACAGAGTGATACATGAGGTGATACAATCAATATGCAAAGTGGTGATTGGAGTATTGGTGGAGTGCTGCGCTCCTCTTGCAGACTCCCTGAGGAGGTTTGAGGGAAACAAAGTGATACATGAGAGAGTATACGATCAGAATGTAAAGTGATACCTAGAGTATTGCATCTGCGGATTCCTTAGGGAGGTTAAGGGAAAGAAAGTGATACATGAGAGGTTATACATGTACATCAATATGCAAAGTGAGGCCTGAGTATTGCACTCTTGTGGACTCCTTGGGGAGGTTTGAGGGAAGCAAAGTGATAGATGAGTGGTTATGCAATCAAGATACAAAGTGGTGACTGGAGTATTGGTGGAGTGCTGCGCTCCTCTTGCGGACTCCCTGGGGGGGGGGGGAGGTTCAAGGAAAGAAAGTGATACATGAGATGTTATACAATCAAGATGCAAAGTGATGATTGGAGTATTGCTGGAGTATTGCACTCCTCTGGGGAGGTTTGGGGAAATGAAAGTGATACATGAGACATGAGAGATAGAATCAAGATGCAAAAGTGATGCCCTTTCGAATTCCATGGGGAGGTTTATGTATGTGATTTAGATGTACCGATAAGGAACCGGCATTTCAATCTCAAAATGTTGGCTTTGATTTTTTATATATTTGGGTGTATATGATATAATGGAGAGAGAGACAGAGAAAAAGACAGAGACAGACAGACAGAGAGAGAGAGAGAGAGAGAGAGAGAGAGAGATAGAGAGAGAGGAGAGAGAGAGAGAGAGAGAGACAGTATATAAAAATGATGCTTGGAGTGCGACACGCCTCTTGCGGACTCCCTGTGGAGGTTTGAGGGAAACAAAGTGATATATGAGAGATTATACAATCAAGGTGCAAAGTGATGCCTAGAGTATTGCATCAGCAGATTCCTTGAGGAGGTATCAGGGAAAGAAAGGGATACATGAGAAAGTGTACAATCAAGATGCAAAGTGATGCCTGGAGTATTGCCGAACCTACAGACCTTAAAGTCAATACCCTCAAAGTTAATATCCACTCTACATTCTCCCCTTGCCCTTCCTTTCCCAAACCTAGATAACTTAAATCTACTGTGTATGTTGCCATCTCACCCCCACCCTTTTTACCCCCCCCCAAAAAAAAACAACAAAACAACAAACAACAACAACAAAAGAAAAACAACATAAACCCTTTTTACCGCCCCCTCCCCGCCCCTTTTCCAAATCTAAAGGCCTTAAAATCCTATGCAGGAATGCCTCCAACAAAACCAAACTAATAAAAAAACACAAAAAAAACAACAAAACAACACCCCCCCCCCAAAAAAAACAACACAACAACAACAACAACAAACACAAAAGACCTACAGGCTTTAAACCCACTGTCCACACTGCAGTCCTCCCCAGTATTGTCCAGCGTTTTGTCCAGCGCCCTTGGCGTGGCGTCCTCCTGCTGCTTCTCCCGGTAGCGGTCAGTTTGGCCGGACTTCCAACAACAACAACAACAACAACAACAACAACAACAACAACAACAACACAAAATGAACCTACAGGCTTTAAACCCACTGTCCACACTGCAGTCCTCCCCAGTATTGTCCAGTGCTTTGTCCAGAGCTCTGGGCGTGGCGTCCTCCTGCTGCTTCTCCCGGTAGCGGTCAGTCTGGCCGGACTTCGGACTCTCCCCGGACTTGGAGTTGAACGAGGTCACCGAGCTCAGACTGCCCCTGGTCGAACCGCCATGGCTCTCAAGGTCAGACATGGATGCCTTCAGAGCGTCTGCCGCTCCGACCAGTGTGTTTCTGGTGAAATAAGGGGGGGAGAGAAGGAGGGACATTGGTTGAGGTTGAATTAAGTTGAGTTTAATTGATTGCTTAACGTCCAATATCAACACTTTTATGGCTTTATTTTTTGGACGCATGGGAGAACCTATGTCTGACAAGTTTACGTTATGCCATACAGAGACAGTGCGGGAATACCACGACTCCTGTCTCAGGCCGTGACATTAAATTGACACCGACCAAACCAGTATGCATTGGTGGCTGCAGTTGAGTTGGTTTAACGTCCAACATCAGCACTATATAGGCTATCTTGTGGACGGGCCCCAAGACTGACGTCTGACAATTTTATGTGCTGCCACACACGAGACAGGGCGGGGATACCATGACTCCTGTCTCAGCCGGTCACATTATACTGACACCGACCCAACCAGTAGGGAACGCAACCGCCAGGATTCGAACTCGGGACCTTTTGCGTCGGAAGCCGATGTTCTACCCCTAGACCACCGCGAGGGACATCCAAATTTGGTAACCCCATACATAAGAGCATCAGCCTCGTAGTAATAGAATGAACTAGCATAGGATCTATCATGTCTTGCCTTCATCCTGAGCTTTTGTCTTCTATCAATGCCGCCTGTCGCCGTATAAGATCCCCCAGGGGAACCTAGGAGACGTTAAACCCAGAGAGGAGAAATTCTCTCCCTCCCTCTATAGAGAACGATATTGGTGGCGGTTAAATTAAGTTACGTTTTCATCTTGGCCTGCGCATGCGTGTAGTAGAGCGTGAAGTTGCTGACGATGACCGGAACCGGAAGCGCCAACATGAGCAGACCGCACAGTGCGCAGACGGCGCCGACGATGTAGCCCAAGGCCGTTCGCGGATACATGTCACCGTAACCAAGCGTTGTCATGGTAACCACGGCCCACCAGAACCCGCGCGGGATGTTCCGGAAGTCGTTGAGTGGATCCTCTTCCAGCTGATTGTCGGGGGTAATGGGGAGAGATGATTTGACATATTCATTTGACAAGGATAACAGCAGAACTTGGATGATTTGGTGAAATGAGTTTTTATTGGTGCGAATTAATTTACCATTTAGATTTCTCCAGAATTATACATTTAAATCACCAGGAAACATTTCTAAAATAAATATATAACAAATCTTTATTACTAGATTTTTAATGTGTTTAATAATAAACTTTAGTAACTGATGTACATATACCTCAACGTATTAGATAGTCAGTAAGGAATAGATTCAGATGGCTGAAAATATCAGCGTGGATGAATATGAAACAAGTATAGCAAATCTTTAATAGTTTTTAGTATAAAAAGACTGTAACGCCCAATTAGAGAATAATACATAGAAGTGGACGATGTGTTCCTCGATTTACTAAAATGGAAAATCTTAGAATTGTAATTCGTTATAATAGAATACAATGTTTACAAAATTAACAAAAGCAACAACAACAACAACAACAACAGCAACAACAACAACAACAACAACAACAA
>RQTK01000620.1:95918-100918 GCA_003991915.1 Elysia chlorotica | reverse complement strand
TTACCTACCTTGGTATACCGGAAGAGCGTGTGTGTCTCTGCGCAGTATGTGGCAATGGACAAGATGACGAAGAAGGATGTACACATTGTCACAACCTAGGACAGGAAAAAAAAAAGAAAAAGATTAATGGTCAAAAGAAGAAGCCGACGAAAGAAGAGGAAAAGAATAGAATTGAATTAATTTTTTTCCAGATTCTCTATAGAGGGTGGGAGAGAATGCTCTACCTCTCCCTGTGGTTTAGCGTCTCCTAGGTTCCGCTTGGGGATCCTATACGGCGAATTTTATTTTTTTCCAGAGAAGTGAGCAACAAACTATGAATACAAATTTAAAAGTAAGAAGTTACTTCCTGATATAACGTAAGATCAAATTCAAATCAAGTTGGACGGAATCCATCAGAGTTTATAATATTATTTGCAATGGAAAACGCATCGCAATCCATGTACATTTAAAACGGTTAATGAATAATTTGGCTTTCTACATTGTTTACATTGGTTAACAAGCAAAAAACAAACAAAAGACAAAAACAAAAATAAAAAACCCCAACAAAACAACAACAACAACCCAAACAAAGCAAAACAAAAGACAAACAAACAAACAAAAATTAATGCAGTTGAGCCTAGTTGGTTAAACGTCAAACGTCAGGACTACACATGCTATATTGCGGATGGACCTCATGGCTAACGTCTGACAATTTTACGTGCTACAACACACGAAACAGGGCGGGTAGAAAAACCACAATAATTTCATATTATTTAAAGCAATCATGAAGTACGGGGAATCGTACAATTTGTTCAAAGATGAAGATGACAGGGTGGAGTTGCTCCTTTCAACAACAAAAAAGTTATAGATATAACAGTAGATTAAAATTAAAAACTAAATGTTTTCGTGGTTTCAAGGAATGTAATCACGATTTAACATCATGGTCTCCTGATTTTTTTTGTTTTAAAGGGAGGAGGGGGGGGGGGATCAATAAGATGTAACGTAGAGAACTGTGACCCTTTCCCAATGAGTTGAATTGAGTTGGTTTTAACGTTCAACATCACCACTACATAGTCAATATTGTGGACGGCCCCAAGACTGACGTCTGATAATTGTGCTGCCACACACGACTCCTGTCTCAGCCGGTCACATTATACTGATCCTTTCCCGAGGGAGAGGGTGGGGGGATGAGTTTGTTTAACGTCGAACATCAGCACTATATAGACTATATTGTGGACGGGGCCCGAGATGATGTCTGACATCCTTTGCTTGGATCTCTTTAGCATTTCCACTGAGCAGGTAACGAGGGAGGCACATAATTATTGAGAACTTGGTCCTCAGTGTAGGCAGTGTAGGAGGTGAAAAGATCAGGAACCTCAGACATTGCGATGACAGAAAAGGATAGCATGAATTTATCCAGGTATCAACGTAATCATCTACAACCACAAAACATACTTTAAAAAAAAGTCATTTGGAGATTTAAAAAAGAGAAATTATATATTATTTAGGCTAAATCATGAATAGGAGAACTTGACCATGGTTTGTATTTAATGATAGCAATGCAGGATATAGAAATTAAAATAAAAACCAAAAACCAAGAAACAAAACAACAACAAATAAACGATAGATAGATAGATAGCCCGATAGATGGATAGATAGATAGATTTATAGATAGTAGATAGATAGATAGAGGAAAGAAAGATAGGTAGATAGATAGATAGATAGATAGATAGATAGATAGATAGATAGATAGACAGAGAGACAGACAGACAGATAGATAGATAGATAGAAAGACAGACAGACAGACAGACAGACAGACAGACAGACAGACAGACAGACACACCCACAGACACACAGACAGACAGACAGACAGATAGACAGACAGACAGGCAGACAGACAGATAGACAAAAGAATAGACTCACCGTAGCAGCGCGGGATGAGTAAGGCTCTTCTAACAAAGTCCAAATCCGGGGACGCCAGCGTTCGAACCAACTTTTCTCCGTCTTGGTCGCCTCGTTGACAATGCCAAACCGACGGGCGATTTCATCTTCGTCGTACTCATCATCGTCATCATCGTCCTCATTATCGTTGTCAAAATCTAAAAAAAAAAAAAAAGAAATTGTTTGTGAAGTGAAACTAGTTATGAGTTTCGTGAGAATGATGGTGCTTTAGAATAATTAAAACCACAAGGGTGATTTCATACAATTTTTAATTATTATTAACTAACGTTGTAATTAACAGCAATAAAACAGGTGACTCGGTCTGGAGATATGATTCTGTTGCTTTGGGTCCTTCAATGTCGCCGTCGACCAACAAAGTCAAGGGATGGGTGAAGTACGTGAAGCGACTTTTATATTTCTACGCATACATCCACTATTCCCTTTTAAAACCTCGGATTCCGATGCAGTTGGTCCTTGGTTCGAGCGCAAGCGATTTTGCCCCCCTACTGGTTGGGTCGGTGTCAGTTTAATGTTAAGAGCTGAGACAGGAGTCATGCTGGTATCCCTGCCCTGTCTCGTGTGTGGCAGCACATAGAATTGTCAGACGTCAGTCTTGGGGCCTGTCCACAATATAGTCTACCTTTATAGTGCTGAGGTAGACGTTCAACCAACTCAACTCAACTCCACTATTCCCTACCTAGTTTCTAGAATTACCACCTCCCCATTCCAACCTCCTAGCTGCCAGTCAATTTGCTTACCTTCCTATGATAACACATCTCGTTCGTTACTTGATTTCAACAGCTATGATTATCTATTACAGGTTTTCCCAACCTATATCAGCAGGTCACATTAAACTGCCACCGACCCAACTAGTAGAGGGCTATATCGCAGGGCTCGCACCACTACCTCCACGCGTGAAGCCGGTCTTCTACCCCAAGACTACCCCCCTTTCCCTTCTGGTGTTCTACCCCAGGACTACCGCACCCCCCTTGACGTCAGAGAGAGATGGAAATAGAGAAAGAGAGAGAGAGAGAGAGAGAGAGAGAGAGAGAAGAAGAGAGAAATAGAGATTTTTAGAAAAAGAAAGATAGACAGAAAAATAGAGAGCGAGAGAAAGAGAGAGTGGGAGAGAGAAGACAGAGAAAGAAAAGATGAAAAGATAAAAGATAAAAAGGTAAAAGAAAAATAGTTTACAAAAAATCTCATCTGGCTTTATCAGTCTTTACTTTAGGAGATACGAGAGTAAAATAGAAGGAAGAAGAAAGAAACTATTTCTTTTACCACAGAAATTAAAACAAAGACAAAAAGGATTTATTTAATTGCTATGATAAATATGACTACAGTTAAGAACTAAAATCTCCTTTCAAAGCATGGCACATTGTGTTTACTCATATAAACTTTTATTGGAGATTTTCAAACGACAGCTTTTAATAGTCTGTTTGTGTTGCTTCCCCTTTTTCTTTCTGCCTATGTTGTTTCGTTCTACGGTAAGATTTTAACTCTTTAATTTTTTCCTGTCCAAATTTTTAAACCGCTGATTGAAGATCTGCAGTCCAGAACCCTAATGGATAGGTAAAACCTTTTAGCCAAGTTAGTGTGAGTGAGTGAGTGAGTGAGTGAGTGAGTGAGTGAGTGATTTTGTTTTTACGGCAAGGTGCGAGTGAGATGTTCTGTTGAGATTATTACGTGGTTGCCTTCCTACCTTAAAACTCTTGCACAATAAGTTTCAAATTTTCGAACTAATTCAGTGCAAAAAGATAAGTTTTAGATCTAAAATCCATCTAACCTTGTTTTTCATGTTTTTTCAAGGTGACATGGGAAGAATTTTTTTGTAAAACAAAACTACTCTGCTCTGTATTTCGAATAAAACTAAAAAAAGACAGCTTAAACAAATACCACACTGGTAACATGTAAAAATATACAACCATCATTTGTGCATGTACAGGTAATAGATGCGATTGCTTAAATATTATTCAGCTTATTATTAATAAGATGCATGTGAAAGCTAATATCAGCTTTATCCGTATTCGCCTCTTATTGCGGCAATCATCCAAGCATAAAACAGCATCAGCATAAAATTAATCAAGTTTGAGTCAGTGAGATGGTCTTTATTCCCTTCTTTTAAAACGTCAACATAATGTCGGTAATTGTAGTTGAGCTAGTTTAACGTCCAGCATCAGCACTATATAGGCTATATTGTTAACGGGCCCCAAGACCGACGTTTGACAACTTTATGTGCTGTCACACACTAGACAGGACGGGGATGCCATGACTCTTGTCTCATCCGGTCACATTAAACTGACACCGACCCAACAGGTGGGGGGCGAAATTCTCAGGGCTCGAACCACGGACCACTTGCGTCGGAAGCCGGTGTTCTACCCTAGGACTACCGCGGAGATACTGAATTTCCTAAATAATGTGAAAATCCAACCCACCGTTATCACGAGTCATATCGGTATGAAATAAAAAAAATTGCTAGGACAATCAACCAACCAAACAACCAACCAGTTTACCAAATAACCCACCAAGCAAACCAAACAAACAACCAACCAACCAACCAACCAACCAACCAACCAACCAACCAACCAACCAACCAACCAACCAACCAACCAACCCACCAATCAACCAACCAACCAATCAACCAACCAATTTACCAAGTAACCCACCAACCACATATCCAGTTACTCTCACCTGTTCTGTAGTAATTGAGAATCATGTTGAACATGCCCGGATGTCTGTCGAAGAAGTACTCGCCCGTACTCGAATCGTAATCCGGATTGCTGGCCGTGGTATCGGTTACCCATGCTAGTCGGGTATCCGGAATCGCTCGTAGAGTCGATTTGTTGGTTTGGTATCTTTGAACAATAAGAAAGAAGGGTGGGGTGGTGGAGGGAAAAACTAAATAAAACGATTGTTATAAGATACATTGAACAGTGGTCGATAGATATTTGTATAGTAAAATTTACACCACGAGTTTCAAAAAATATGAATACATACGTTGAGGGAGAGAGAGAGAGAGAGAGAGAGAGAGAGAGAGAGAGAGAGAGAGAGAGAGAGAGAGGGGGGGGGAGAGAGAGAGA
>RQTK01000620.1:82209-95803 GCA_003991915.1 Elysia chlorotica | reverse complement strand
CATCATCATCATCATCATCATCATCATCATCATCATCATCATCATCATCATCATCATCATCATCATCATCATCATCATAATTAACATCAACATCATCATCATCATCATCATCATCAACAACAATAACAGCAACAACAACAGCAGCAACAACAACAAAAACAACACAGCAACAACAACAACAACAACAACAACAACAACAACAACAACAACAACAACAACAAGAAGATCAAACAAACTAAATAAACGTTTCATCGAGTCTGTAAATCGCGTGCATTTCGCTCAATATGGTTGTTTTTCCAACAACAGCAAACAGTGAATAAGATAAACGACTTCGGAAGTCAAAGAGTCCAATCCATCACTTTGTAAAATGCCATTAACTCCATGTTTTTTGTTTTTTAAAGATATAGATTTTTTCTTTCTTTAGCTCCCCTCCTTTCTCTCTCTCTCTCTCTCTCTCTCTCTCTCTCTCTCTCTCTCTCTCTCTCTCTCTTATTCTCCTCTTTCTCTCATTTTCTCTTATTCCCTCTTTCTTTAACTCTCTTTCTCTCTTATTCTCTCTTTTTCTCTCCCCCTCTCTCTCTCTTATTCTCTCTCTATTTCTCTCTGTTTCTCTCCCTTATACATAGTAAAAACAACTCTAGTCGGGGGTCTATGTTTATAGCACGTTTGTAATTACTATCTATGGTCTTTAAGTCCGCTTTTTATCTAAGACTGTCTTTTTTATGTCATTAGAAAATTATTTTCACCTAAAAATTGTCTTCCCTGTAAATATTTCCCCGTAAACTATTATCTGTTTCAAAACGACCCACATTTTTTTATTGCTTTCATCATCTCAGCTTCCAGTAAAGAACCGTTATATTAATGTATATATTTCATTGTTTTAAGAAGACTTTATTAAAATTAATTTCCTTTTATTCGCATCTTCTCAGTTTTACTACATCCCACCCCAGTTAAAATGCGTTAAACAGCATTTAGATTTAAATCGAGATGTGGCCAACGCTCTCTTTCTTGACTGACCCTTCTAGTTCTTTCCTGGTTACAGTTATGATAACTATATTCACTACCATAACTCGCTACTAGGAATTACAAACACTAAACGTATTCATGTATTTACTTCATCAACATTTTATACATTAAAAATATTCTTACCGTGCGTGCTCATTATTTTGTCGATATATATATATATGAACAGTAAAAAATAAATTATGTGCAATTCATATTTGAACCAAACTTTAGTGAGATCGAAATATATTCCATATACAATGGTAAAATAATTGCTTGAAACAAGATATTTACTATGCATGTTTTGGGGGCAAAGTATTTATTATGCATGTTTTGGAGGCAATATATTTATCATTAATTTGTCTCTGCGTGATATTCATTAGTAGGCTATATCGAACAAAAAGCGTTCTTTACCAGAAACATTAAATAAAACATTAAATAAAACATCACTTAAAGTAAAGTCTGTGTTTTGAATGAGGTTAAGTGTAGATATAGAAAACATGAACACAACATACATATCAAGTGTCTGACTTCTGTGTACAACACACCAGATCATTTTTATTCACAAGATATATTCTAGGTAACCATTAAACCAATCAATCAATTAATGAATCGATCAATCAATAATCTAAATGGCGAATCAAACTCTAGCTACCATTTTTTCTTCACATTTCAAGAGAGGACTAAACCAGCCTCTAGTAGCCTGAAAACACGAAAACCAAAACAATTCTAAAGGTTGGAGATGTACTAAAAGTCACTTAACGAGGGGCATTAAGGACATTGAGTTTGAATTTGAGTTTGTTTTACACAGTCGCCTCAGCTTTTAAATGTTCTATTTCGTTTATAAAGAACTATAACTCCTAAGTATATAATATTTTATAAGTAAGACAGGACATTATGAAACTGGAGTGATGACGCGAATATTGTATTAAAAGAATAGGAAAATATCATCTCTTTTAAATAACATTAAAGATTCGACGATATAGAGCAACAATGACAAAAACACCACCACCATCACCACCACACCATCACCACCACACCACACCACCACCACCACCACCACCAACACCACCACCACCACCACCACCAACAACAACAACAACAACGACAACAACAACAACAACAACCACGACCATAACAACAACACAATCAACAAAAGCAACAAGAACAACAACAAAAGCTACTACTACAACTACTACAAGAACAACAACAACAGAAACAGCAAAATCAAAATTCAACATGCCAGGGCAATGTAAGAACTCCTACCTTATCCCTCCCACGTTGAGGGTGACTCTGTTGTTTGTCTTGGCACCCGGTGCCAAAGACATCTTCGGCGCTAGAGACATCGACCGCGACATGATTCCTGATGGAGGTGACAGCAGGTCTTGATGCCTAGAAATCCTCACTTGGCACCCACTGTGGCGTTGAAAGTTCCAACGTTACGCCAACAAAGGCGTCGAAATACTTCACGTGACGCTAAAAAAAGGCGTATATATCCAAAGGAGACCCTCACAAAGATGTGAAAATCCTCAGAATAACGTTAAAAAAAAGACGTGAGAATCTTTGACGTCAAGTTACGTCCACAAAGACGTAGAAATCCATACGCGCCGCTCAAAAAAGCGTCTAGAAATTAAAACACAGGCGTGGAAATATCCTCACTTTATTCACAGTCCTAAGGTCTTAGCAAAGCCTAATGTTTTTTTTTTAATATCAACGGGAAAGCTGATACTTCAAGGCTAAACTTAAATGGGCATTGTAAAACAAGTTAGCTCCATTATTCTTAGCTCCGTTAGGTTAATAAAATTCCTACAAGCGTTTTCATCAAGCTAATTATATGAAAACCCTTGTATAAAGCTCCTAGTCCTGAAAGTCAAAGAACAGTTGATTAAGCTCCTACAGGTCTGAAATAATATGAATAAATTTACCAACACAGATCTAAATCACACGAATTAAGCTCACTGAAGCGTAAAAAGCCATGCATGAAAAGCCGTGCATTAGCTAAATTATATTCAGTCTAAAATAATTATTAAATATACATGTAATAATATAATATTTACATATTATATTAAAAGTTATACTTTTACATCAACTTGTCTCTAATGAAGGGAAGACCTGTAGTATTCATTGTTTCTTCATCCAATTAAAAGGTGATGGCTCTGAAATTATGATTTCTTGCCAAGATAATACATGTTCAATTATTAACCCTTTCCACGGCAAGTAGGAGTTATCCAACCGAAAGCTCCGTAATTGGCCTTTAACTTGAGTTATATTGTTCGGATTTGACTGTTGTTGTTGTTGTTGAGTCGGTTTAACGTCCAACATCAGCACTATAAATGCTATATTGTGGATGAGCCCCAAGACTAACGTCTAACAATTGTATGTGCTTGCCACACACGATTCAGGGCGGGGATATCATGACTCCTATCTCAGCTGGTCACCTTATACTTACACCGACCCAACCAGTAGGTAGCGCACTCGTCAGGGCTCGAACCCAGACCTTTTGCGTCGTAAGCCGATGTTCTACCCCAGGATCACCGCACTCCCCGCGGATTTGACTGTAAGTTTAAGTAATCCTCGACATGTATAAGATAAAGAGACGTGGTCTAATGTTTTTTTTTTTTAATTTGTCAACAGTTTCAAGTGTACAAGTATTACACAATTACAAGAAAGCAATATAGTTTGCCGGATATTTTCATGTTTGTTTTGATACAGTTATGAGCCTTGGGCTAAAAAAACAGACAGGTTTATTCTTTATAAATAAACTAAACAAAATAAAACGTAGTAAACAAAATTTTGCATTTAGAACCATAGAGAACTTAATCATTAAAATGTTAGATACAGTGAGGGCAGTTTGCAGTCTATGTCTAGTAGGAATGGACGCCGAACGAACATTTTTCACTGAGTATTATTCAGTCCTATTATTATGATACATGTACTGATTTAAAATAAATAGACCACTATTACCGTTGCTTTGCAAATATGTGTTTAAGTCAGTCAATTGGTTATTTTGGCTAGCCTCGTCTGCGCTGTATTTTGTATCAATAGGGAGTTTTACCAACCAAGCAGTGTTTATTTTAATGCTTTTAAATTATGTCTCCCTGTGTCTAGTTTTTTTCTTAAAAAGTTACAAGACAAGAGTTTTAAACTCACAGCAGCAACAGATCTAGAAAAAATACGCACTAAAGCAGAAGATGGACAAGGATGGAAAACTTTTACCGCAGAATTAATGAAAACAGCCGAAGCTGCGAGATCTGTTGACCACGCTGGCGAAAGGCTCTAAGTCAAGTAAGTCAAGGGAGGGGGAGGTGGCCCTCTGTGAGAACATCGGCTTCCGACGTAAAAAATCCCAGGTTCGAGTCCTGGCGATTTCGCTCCCTGCTAGTTGGGTCGGTGTCAGTTTAATGTGATCGACTGAGACAGGAGTCATGGTACCCCGCGCTCTCTCGTGTTTGGCAGCATTTAAAATTAGACGTCAGTCTTAGGATCCTTCCACAATATAACTTATATAGAGTACGATAAACCAACTCAACTGCTGCTACTACTGAGGCAAGTCAAAATGAAATAGCAGTAGGGAGAGATAGACAAAGAGGGGGTCAGTGGTTCGAGCCCTGGCGATGTCGTTCCCTACTGGTTGAGTCGGTGTCAGTTTAATGTGACCAGCTGAGACAGAAGTCTCGCATGGCGGTACATAAAATTGTCAGACGTTAGTCTTGGGGCCCGTCCACAATATAGACAATATAGTGCTGATATTGGACGTTAAACCAACTCAACTACAACTACAGTCAAAACGTTATTTTGGAAAGCCTCGTATGCGCTGTATTTTTGTATCAATAGATATCTAACGCGCCTTAATAAATATTGTACGAGCTTTCTTTGTGACTGTCGACTGGGCTATCTCGCTCTTTGATGGATGTTTGAGTTTGATCATAAATTGCTTACTTATTTCAATAGTTGATCGGTTGGTTTGTCGGTTTCTTAAAATTTGGCATTTAGTCCATATTGTGGAGGGGCTTCTAGAGAAATGTCTGACAATTTTGCATGCTGCCACACAAAGACATAGCCACGACATGTATCTCAAAGCCAGTCACATTATACTTAGACCAACCAAACCAGTAGGAACAAAAAACAACAACACTTGATCGGTATTCGAACCCGGGACTTCAAAACAGAAGTTAAGCGGTTTACTTTCTAAGCTATCTCGCATCCGCTCTATCGGAATTGGGCTGAGACAGAAGTCATGGTATCCACGCCCTGTCTCGTGTGTGGCAGCACATAAAATTGTCAGACGTCCGTCCTGTGGCCTGTACACAATATAGCTTATATAGTGCTGAAGTTGGACGTTAAAACCAACTCAACTCAACTCAACTATCGGAATTGGGAAATATGTATTCATTAAGGGTTACATAACGTAGTTAGTAGAAATGAAGGCTCAGGTAGGCTTATTAAGCAAGGGGAGGTAGTAACTGCTTATTAGTGCACCTTGTTTATCATCTTTAAAAGAGAACATAAAGTTCCCAAAACATAAAAGAAAACCTTAATTAAATCTACTAGTTGAGTAATTGGGTTGGTTTAAAGTTCGTCGTCAGCACTATTATAGGCTATATTGCGGACGTCATAATGTCAGTAGGTGTAGTTGTTGTAGTTGGTTTAACGTCCAAAGTCTACTGCACATAAGCTGCATTGTAGATGGGTCCCAAAGCTGACATCTCATAGGATATCATGCCTCCTGTCTCAGCTGGTCACATTAAACTGACACCGACCCAACCAGCAGAAACGAAATCGCCAGGGCTCGAACCACAGACCTCCTGCGTCGGAAGCCAATGTACTAGCTCAGGGATCCCGCCATCTCCCCCAATTAGATCTACTACAAGGTGACTCAATAACGTTTGTACTTGTTATGTTAAACATCTGTTATGTCTTCCAACGAAAAGGAAAAGATGAAACGTCTTTTAGCCAAATGTAATTATGTAAAGCCTGAAAACCGCATGGCAAGCTGTTAATTTCACTAACATCAGTCACGTGTTTGGCGGGGGCGCAGAGACCCTGAGGTAGAACATCGGCTACCGACGCAAAAGTTCCAAGTTCGAGCCCTGGCGATTTTGCTCTCTACTGGTTGGATCGGTGTCAGTTTAATGTGATCAGTTGAGACATGGTATCCCCTGTCATCGCCCTGTCTCGTGTGTGGCACTAAGCACATAAAATTGTCAGACGTAAGCATTGGGGCCCGTCCATAATATAGACTATATAGTGCTGATGTTGGACGTTAAATCTCAATTCAACTCAACTCAAATCCAACGAAAAGACAAAGATGAAACATCTTTTAGCAAAATGTAAATATGTTAAACCTGAAAACAGCAAGACAAGCTGTAAATTACACTAACATCAGTCACGTGTCTGGTAAATATCAAAGCTGCAACCGGAAGTCTTTAGGTTTATTTTCGTTCCGCATATAGTTCACTTCCGCCAAGGCGTCACTTCCGCCAAAGCGTCACTTCCGCCCTTACCTTACTTCCGGCCCTACCTCACACGATGCAATTATCTTTCAATGCAGTTGCCGATTCAAAGCTCAACGTGATTTGGCAAGCTTGAGAAAAGGTAATTATTTATGGCACCTTCCTTTTCGTGTCTTAGATAACAGTTCACAAAAAATAATCAAAAGAAAATGTTTTCAAAAGAGAATAAGATTTCCACTTTAATTGGTCATTTTGGGAAAATTTAAGATATATTGATCTAGTTCATGTTGATCTACTGCAGGTATGTGTATAAATATTAAAACAACTCCCTTTTCATGTCTTAGATAATAAACCACAAAATATATTTAAAAGAATATGTTTTCAAAAGAGCATAAGCTTTCCACTTTAATTGGTCATTTTGGGAAAATTTAAGATATATTGATCTAGTTCATGTTGATCTACTGCAGGTAGCTGTGTAAATAATAAAACATCTCCCTTTCAGTGTCTTAGTTAATAAACCACAAAATATATTTAAAAGAATATGTTTTCAAAAGAACATAAGCTCTCCACTTTAATTGGTCATTTTGGGAAAATTTAAGATATATAGTTCATGTTGATCTACTGCAGGTATGTGTATAAATATTAAAACATGTCCCTTTTCATGTCTTAGATAACAGATTACAAAAAAATAATAAAAAGAATATGTTTCCAAAAGAGCATAAGCTCTCCACTTTAATTGGTCATTTTGGGAAAATTTAAGGTAAATAGTTTTATTCATACATTGCAGGTAGGTGTGTAAATATGAAAACAAGTCCCTTTTCATGTCTTAGATAATAAACCACAAAATATATTTAAAAGAATATGCTTTCAAAAGAGCATAAGCTTTCCAATTAATTGGTCATTTTGGGAAAATTTAAGATATATTGGCCTAGTTCAAGTTGATCACTGTGGGTAGGTGTGTAAATTTAAAAAAAATCTCCTTTTCCGTGTCTTAGATAACAAACAACATAATATGACAAAAAAATTTGGTAAAAAAAAAAAAAAAATAATAATCTGTCCAGTTATTAGGTTATTTGGGGAAGATTTAAGATAGTGTATGTGTACCAAGTGAAGGTAGATATGTAAATTTAAAAAAAAATCTCCTTTTCCATGTCTTAGATAACAAATAGCATAATGTGACAAAAAAATTTGGAAAAAAAAAAACAAGCTGTCCAATTGGTTATTTTGGGAAAATTTAATATATATTGCTCATATCGACCAAGAAACGTAAGATGTGTAATTATTAAAACATGTTATGCTTAACATCCAATATCAGCACTATATAGGCTATATTGTGGACAGGCCCAAAGACTGGCGTCTGACATTTTTATGTGCTGCCACACACGAGATAGGGCGAGAATATCATGACTCCTGTCTAGGCACTGCATGCATAACAGAATGGACAGGCCCACAACTTACGACTGACATTTTTATGTGCTGCCGCACACAAGATAGGGCGAGAATACCATGACTCTTGTCTGGGCAAGGCATGCATTACAGAAACAACCCCAAACAAGACAACGGCGCTTTATTTTTTTTAAAATCACCATAGTTGTTAAAGTGTTAGATATAACTTTGAACCCTCCTATCCTTAAAAAAAAACAAAAAAACTTTTCAATAAAAAATTTTCAAGTTTACATTACAACACATTGTAAAGATAAACAATATCTTTAGATTAAAAAAAAATAAATCTATGCATATTTCACGTGAAAAAACCCACCTGCGAAATACATTATTTCCGCAATAAATCTACATAGCTCCAACAATTCTTTTTAAAGGCGTCCTTAATTTAAACAATGAGAGTGCATGGTATTGGGGAAACATTTTTCGGAGGCTTGGTTTGACGTCATTAAAATGCAGTAGCCACCGAAGTTTGCCCTCCATTAATTTTCTTTGAACAACTTTTAATGCATAATTATGTTCGCCTTAGCTTTTTCTTCTTCTTTTTGTCTCCACTCTGTTTGTCTGTCTATAGCCTGATTGTCTGTCTGTCTGTCTGTCTGTCTGTCTGTCTGCCTGTCTGTCTGTCTGCCTGTCTGTCTGTCTGCCTGTCTGTCTGTCTGTCTGTCTCGTTTCTTCTGTCTGTCTGTCTGTCTGCCTTACTGTCTGTCTGTCTGTCTGTCTGTCTGTCTGTCTGTCTGTCTGTATGTCTGTCTATGTCTATGCTTTCTCTCTTTGTATTTCTCTCTATCTCTCTTACTTTCTCTCTCTCTCTCTCTCTCTCTCTCTCTCTCTCCCTCCCTCCCTCCCTTTCTTTCTCTGTCTCTCTGTGTCTAGTTTTTACTGTTACTCTCTCATTGTATTTTTCTGTTTGTCTGGATAGCTTTATTCATCTATCTATCTATCTATCTATCTATTTATCTATCTATATATCTATCTATCTATCTATCTATCTATCTATCTATCTATCTATCTATCTATCTATCTATCTATCTATCTATCTATATAACTATCTATCTATCTATCTATCTATCTATCTATCTATCTATCTATCTATCTATCTATCACTGATTACTTTTATAACCAGTACATTCTTACTAAACGCTAATGATTTTCCCAGATTTTTTTTTTCCAAACAAGACATCCGTTTTTTGAAACAACCCGCTTTTTGAACTCGGAGAAAAACGGTACACACGACAGCTTTGTCCTTAATTGTTCATATATGAACTTGTTTTAACCTGAACACCTACACAAAAAATCTTTATTCTTCAGATGTTCATTTTCTCTATAAAAGGAGGAACTGAAAGTTTGTAAAAATATTATTTCTGCTTGCAAAAAGAAACATGACTGGGATTCAGAAACACCTTGACGCAGAAAGAAAAGAAAGTAAGTTAGGAAAAGTAAGAATAGAGAGGAAATAAAAGACGATAGATAAATCGATAGAAAGGTATATATATAGAGAGAGTGTGTGAAATAGAGAGAAACAGAGAGAGGAAGAGAGAGAAAGAAAGAGAGCAAGAGAGAGAGAAAGAGGGAGTAAATATATATAGAGAGAGACAGAGAGAAAAACAGAAACAGGGAGAGAGAGAGAGAGAGAGAGAGATAGAGAGAGAGAGAGAGAGAGAGAGAGAGAGTAAAAGAAAAAGAAGGAGGAGAGAAAAAATAAACAACCGTTGAGAGAGATAGAAAGAGAAGAAGAGAAGGAACAAAATAGATATAAATATGCATTCATATGTGTATGTTAGAGGGAGGGAGAGAGAGAGAGAAAGAGAGAGAGACAGAGAGAGGGGTACAGAGAAATAAACGGAAACAGCTGTAGACAGAGACAAACACAGACAGGCAAAAAAGAGGCTTTAGGCTAAGTGGATGAACAATGAAAGAAAATAAACACAACGGATTGGGTGTAGACAGCTTTGTTGACTGAAACGATATTAAAAGAATGATGATCATATAAAAAATCAAACAGGAAAGAGAAAAAAAAAATACGGGGTATCCCGGTAGGAAGTCAGGACAAACGAAAAACAATGATGATTTAGTAGATATTTTAGTAAAACAATTCGTTCCATTTCATTCTTAACAAAACAAAAACAACAATTACAACAACAACAACAAAAACAACAACAGCAACAACAACAACAACAACAACAACAACAACAACAACAACAATACTGGTTTCATTTGACCATTATATCTAGTCTGTTTTTGTTGTTGTTTGCTTTGTTAAAAATAATTGCATTGTTAGCGCTCCTTTTTGTGAATGTTATGTCTTTTTCGTCTGTTATTATTTTCTTTTTATGAGTTTTAATATTACGTGGAACTTAAACAAAGGGTTGTGGCAGAAGAAATTAACAAAACCAAAAGATACAAGGAATCACAGACAATCTTTTATCAAAACATTAGTTTTTGTAGAATTGTACTTTTTGGTTCAGGAAGTCATAACTATGTAGATATCAATGTTGCTTTGGTAATAGTATAACTATAACCAATTAACTTTAAGTTGCAGTACAAACGTCGCGTAATGATGCAGAGAAGCAGTGTAGCCGCTAAAACACAATAATAGTAGCTGTGATCGATCGTTTACTTTCTAAGCAACCTCTAATTGTAATGGTAGTGATGACGTTTCATCTATTTGTTAATAGAACTTGGAAATTCACCCAACTTCGATAGGACAGGGATTTTTTTTTTATAAAGAAAAAAAAAGTGTATATATTACTGGCTTAAAGACTACAATCTTTTATCAAGACATTAGTTTTTTCTTATAAAATTATACTTAAAGACAAAAACCAAGAACAAAACAAAAAAGAAAAAAACAAAAGTACAAACAAACAAAAACAAAACAAGCATAAACAAAACGATCACGCACACACATACAAGCCATAATACTATATGTGATTTTTCTGCTCGTTTTTCTCATAGCACACAATGCAACTTCTAATTGTGAAGGTAGTGTTAATTTATAATCAGGTCTTCACATTATTTGACATTCACCCAAGTCCAATGGAACAGTACATTAAAAAAAAACAGAAAAAGAAAAGAAAGAATAAAGCAAAGCAAAAAGTACTTCATCGGATTAAATTGTAAAGTTGTTTGACTCGGTTAAAAAAATGTTGTACAAATGATGTGAATATGATTTCATTTTTTTCTTAAGCTTTTTTTCTTGATACACATACAGCCTGTTTTGCGGAGATAGTACTAATTGAAAATTTCTTATCATATTTTAAGCAATACTTGGAAGTCACCTAAGTCAAGCTCAAGGTCTTTAATAGATTATACCTTGGTAAAATGTAACTATCAGATGCAATGGGTTAAAAGTTTTCACACACACACACACGAATTGCAATAATAAACCTAATCATAATAATTATTATTTTCTCATCAGGTTTTTAACAATACTCGGAACGTCACCGAAGTCCATGTAATTGTAAATGTCTTAAACAGTTTAACCCATGGTAGGCTGCATACAGTGTGATTCCCACATGAAGAAGATGCTGCAGTATCGGGTTTATCCCAGGTATTTCAGTAGTGTATTGTATGACAACGCGTTAACAACAGCAGCTGCTGAAAAACCAATTATAACGCTGGTGGTCTGGTGGGTATCTTATCTCCGTTATAGGTAAGATGTGACTTAACTACCACCCCCCACCCACCCTTTCCAATCTCTCTATATCGTTGTGACTTAACTACCTCGCCCCCCCCCCCTTCTCCAACCCTCTTCCAATATCTCTCCGTATCGTTTTCACTGCCCCTTAGTTATAGGTAAGATGTGACTTAACTACACCCCCTTCCACCCCCACCCCATCACCCATTCTGATATCTCTATATCATTTCCACCGCCCCTTTATCTAGTTCATCGTTTATCTATCAATTCCTTTTCAATGTATAATTACCCCGTAACATCATGGATTCACTTAATTTGCTTATCCCACTAGAAATATTTAAGACTAATACTTATATTTTATAGTATCGTTGTTGCGTTGCTACTCGCACCTCCCAATCACCTGCAAATCTCCCTTTCCAAGGGGTCGCGATGGCTCTGGGGTAGAACATTGGCGTCCGACACAAAAGGTCATGTATGTATGTATGTATGTATGTATGTGTGTGTGTGTGTCTGTGTGTCTGTGTGTGTGTGTGTGTGTGTGTGTGTGTGTGTGTGTGTGTGTGTGTGTGTATGTATGTATGTATGTATATTATGTATGTATGTATGTACATTGGCGTCCGACACAAAAGGTCCAGATTCGAGCCATGGCGATTGCGTTCCCTACTGGTTGGGTCGGTGTCAGTTTAATGTAACCGGCTGAGACAGGAGTCATGGTATCCCCGCCCTGTCTCGTATGTGGCAGCACATAAAATTGTGAGACGTCAGTCTTGGGGCCCGTCCACAATATAGCCTATATAGTTCTGTTGCTGGACGTTAAACCAACTCAACTCATCTCTTTCCAATTCAATTTCCTGTGTAGCCAATTTTTCAAAAAGAACAAAACAACCCCCGCCCCCCCCCCCCCCCCCCCCCCATCCTTACCAGCTAGGGTCTCCTGAGCATCTCTATGCGCTCTGTAGTTCGGCCAGCAACACGGCTCGATCTGTTTCTCGTCTATTCCCCAGAAGGCCAGTTCCTCCTCAAAAGACGGGCCACATACATCTGTGGGTGCGTGAAGCTTTCCTGGAGAGGATGGAAAAGATTTTTGGGCTTGATTGTTGAGGTTTAGAGGTATTGAGGGTGTTTTGATTAAAAGTGAGAGAACTTCAGCACCATATAGGTTCTATTGTGGACGAGCATGTATGTATGTATGTATGTATGTCTGGCCCTAACCCTAGTATAGTATGTATTTTCTTTTGCCTGTGTCTATCCCTAGTATGGTATATCTTTTCTTTTGCATGTCTCTACCTCTAGTATAGTATATATTTTCTTTTGCCTGTCTCTATCCCTCTATCCCTAGCCTATCTAACTTGGGTCTTCCATAAATGTATCTTATTATCTTTATGGTTCCAAAGTTAACCCTTTCCATGCCCAGGTACGCCCAGATCATGTTGTATGTCAAGATGGGGGATTACTAGACGTGAGTGAGTACATCTCTTGCCCCCCCCCCCCCCACTGCCCCATCATTACTCACTGTATAACTGCACGACCATTGAAGGAACTGGAGATTTCTTGCAGTTTATTATGGTGGAAGGGAGGGGTGGGGTGATAGTTAGGCGGGGTGGAGTGAGGCGGTATGTGGAATGTATGTTAAGTCTGGCGATTAAGGAGGGAGGGAGGAAGGGAGGGAGAGAGAGAGAGAGAGAGATAGAGAGAGGGAAAGAAGAGAGAGAAAGACAGACATTATTTAGAGATACAGAGGGAAAAGAAATGAGAAGAGGCGAAGAAATAGATATGTAGATGAGTAGTATGAAATATAAAAAAAGTACTTTCATCGATCATAAATAAATGAATGAAAGAGAATGAGGGAGAAAAAGAAGAAGGCAAGGATACAAACGCAGCTGCTGAGAGAAAATGAGGGAGAGAGACACAGAAAAAAGGGAGAGGGAAAGAGAGAGAAAAAGAGACAGAGAGCGAGAGAGATAGAGAGAGAGAAAGAGAGAGAGGGAGAGAGAGAAAGAGAAAGAAAGAAAGAGACACATAGCGAGAGTGAGAGAGAGAGAGAGAGAGAGAGAGAGAGAGA
>RQTK01000620.1:52543-65746 GCA_003991915.1 Elysia chlorotica | reverse complement strand
AGGGAGAGAGAGAGAGAGAGAGAGAGGGCAAGGGGAGACACTCTAGTTCCACATCTTAACTTATTGAACTCTGACCTTCAATGTTATGAATCTGAATTTCTCATTCATTTTTCTCTGCAGTCTGTACTGCTACTTCAGTAGCAGCCTCGTAGATTAATTTGCACCGTTCAACGGAACGTGAAATTCTTTATCTAATTACATCCTGAAAAACATTTAACTCTTAGGTTTCATATCTCTATAAGATCCAAATATGGCTCGAAGAATTGGAAAAGTTTTGTCTAAAAACACAGCTCTATTTATTTGTGACATGCAAGAGAAGTTTCGCCCAACTATCATGTATTATCCACAGATAATAAACGTTGCCGGTCGCCTCTTGGGATCCGCTCAGGCTTTGGAGATGCCAGTAATTGTTACAGAACAGTATCCTAAAGGTCTATATTTTTATCTGAAATTAAACTTTGTATTTGAAAGTCACTATGATACAATAGTTGATTATGGAAAGCTCATACTTTATATTCTTAACCCACAATTTTGAGCATTTTAATCATCTTAACAATTTAAAATAAGAAAAAAATCCAAAAAAGTGTTTTGCATTCTATACATCTCATTTACTGTGCATATTATGCAATTGAATCAATGAATTAATTTAATAAATACATTGTGTATGATTAACTTCCCTATCCCCTTGGTGACGAACGGCCTCAAATGGTACATTGTAGATCTCCCAATCAGTCTGTTGTTCGAGTCCCTCGATTGGTCAAAACTTATTTGTCCAATTTTTCTGACCTTCTGGTTGGTTCAGTGTCCATATAATGTTAATGGTTGGGACAGAAGTATAAGTCTCGCTGCACTATATTGTGTGTTCATGTATCGTAAATAGTGCTGACTGGATTTTTAAAATTAACCAACCAAGCGACATTAACTTCCTCGTTTTGTCCTTAGGTCTCGGCCCCACTGTATCAGAGTTGGATGTGAGTCAACATAAAGTTTTCCCCAAGACATGTTTTTCTATGATTGTACCAGATGTTGCAACAGAGTTGAAAAAGCATGGAGGTGATTTAAATTGTTTTGTATTTTTATATTTCAAATTGTAAAACCATGTATATGACTTAGAGGGTTGACAATAATTTCAATTGAGTTTAAAACGTAAAAGACAAGGAGCATAATTTGATTTATGAAGTTAAATAGAGTATAAATTATCAGGCTTTTACAACAAAAAACACCAAACACCATAAGATTTATAAAGCAGCCACCACATTGAACTAAAGGACATTGAACTCATTAAGAGTAATTTAACATAGAAAAAGTTTCGGCTTTATTGAGCCTTCTTCAATACAAAAAATGAAAAAATTAATTTAACAAAGAAACGTTTTGGTTTTCATAAGCCTTCTTGAGGTTCTTACATACAAAATTAAAATAACACTATATATGTAACACTGTTCGATTATAATACTATTTATTGAATTTTCACATTGCTTCCCTAGATATTAAATCCATTGTTCTGTGTGGTATTGAAGCCCATGCCTGTGTACAACAAACTGTGTTTGACTTGATGGAAAAAGACTATGATGTCCATGTTGTAGTAGATGCATGCTCCAGCCGTAGTATGGTTGATAGGTTAGTACATAACTTGACAACTTAAGTACTTGATAAGAAATAACATGACTAAAGCTAATAAAAGTACATATGCAACATTTTGCCTTTATTGGCTTCACCACACTCATGATAGGTAGTTTTGGTACGATCATTTATGGCAATATCATGGTATGTGATAAGATTGTCTGATAATCAAAGCACACCAAACCTGGTTTTTAATGAGAAACAAAAGATGAGGTTGCTTAGCGTTAGATTCTTTGGCTTCAAATCAGACATTGCAGAGGTTCTGTCCCACTATGAGGCAAAAAAATATTTCCTTCTGGTTGGGTGAGCGTAAGTATAATATTCTGACTGGCTTAGACAAAATACCTTTTGTACCCACTCTGTCTTTGTGGGTAGCCATGTGTATAAACAATTAACAATTGTAGGCCTATAGAATCTGTCTTTGGAACCTATGAGCGGTTGAACTATGAAAAAGATCCTCAAAAAGAGATAAACACAGCTGATTGGTATCTTCTAGGCTATAATTATAACTAAAATAGATACAGACGTAGCCTAAGAACAGAGCCTTTATTCAGGGTTATATTTATTCTATAGATATATAAATTGTGCAATGTTTAAAATCATATTCAGTGTTGTCACTATCAAATTTTTTTTCAATTTCAACGATTTTCTTTAGTAACTTCCAGCCAAAATCTCAATAATTTATGCCAAAGTATCAGTCTTATATATAGACAGTTTAGACTATCCATCTATGAGGTACATGTACCTTGTTGTGTAACACTGACAATCATGTCATGCTCCTCTACACACCCCAATCCTTTGCAACTTTCTGTTTAATTTCCATCACTTTTCCTACATTAAGCCATTTTATAAGCCCATCTATTATTTCCCATTGTGTCTTTACTTTTTTTTTTTTTTTATAGTTTTACATCCTTAATATTATAAGCAAGCTACTTTTTTGGCTTAAGACAATTTTGCTACTTTTTAAAGTCATCAATAAAAGACTGTTTTATTTCCTTATTTCTGCTTCAAACTGGATGCAGGTTTGTAATAAGATAAAGCAAAAACCTACTAGCCCATTTTTAATCTGAAATTTTAATTAGATATATATCTCGTCTTCACCATTGCCATTATATATCACTCGCATTTTGTATAAGTAAAAGGAAGTGAAGGCCTAGGTTCAGCCATTTTGTTAGTCCATCAGTTATTTCACCGTTGTGTTTTCTCTCTCTTTTCTTTTTTAATATTTTTTGTTGGTAATCTTTAACATTGATTTTTGGATCTCCTTTCTTTCAGGATGTTTGCTTTCCAGCGGATGAAGGAAGTGGGCGCCCACCTGACCACCAGTGAGAGCATCCTTCTAGGATTGCTCAAGGACGCAGCGCATCCCAAGTTCAAGCAGGTCCAGAAGTTCATCATGGAGTCGGCGCCAGACAGCGGATTGCTGGGGCCACACTCCGGCACGCCAGTCTAGAAACGCTTATTGACTATATGTGTGCCAGCCTAAGAAAATCATGATTTTGACGTAAATATGACCTATAGGTATTTTTACATTTTTTAAAAGCTTGGAATGTGGTGATTAAGAAGCTTTTAAAATTTTTTTAAATATCTTATTTATTGAAAAACTTATGGACATTTAAAGATAGATCTATTAGGGATCGCGGTCAATATTTTCACTTATTTGGTCTATATCTCAGAACCAAGATTTGCTAGGCTGACACACATATGATCAGTTGAGATAGAAAAACAATCTTTTAAAATTCACACCCTTCCCATATCTTCAAGTTTTATTGGATCATTGAAATCTGAAATTGTTCATGTTTTTCAACTTCCACAAAAATGCAGACATAAATGATTATATGATTTTGCCTGAATTCAGAATGTTCTGCATGATTTTGCCTGAATTCAGAATGTTCTGCTACCCCTGTAAATGCTGCAGTGATTTTAATGATTTAAATTACACTGATTGTGTCAAATTGTTGTGATGGGTGATAGCTTATGTTTGCCTGTGGAATTAAAATCTTAGACTCTTGTAAGAAAGATGGTATAAAACTGTTGATATAATTATATATACAATTGTAGTAGACTAAACAGATCAAATTTAACCAACTTGGAATGTTTTTCTTTGATCAAAGTGGAAATGTATTTTCCTTCAATTATTGAAGCCAAGCTATCATATGATGTTAAATCATTTTTTTCATGACAGCTGCTCACTTTTAAAATATTTGTACATGCATTGTATAATATTATAGGCAATGGGTTTGGGTATGTAGTATTCTATGACATATTGAAATCAAAATAGTTGCTGTGTCTTCCTTAAAAACTTCTGTCTTAAACTAAGGAAACTTGATTAATTATGTACATGTAATACGTTAACCAGATGCCATTAAAATTTTAAATCCATTAGATGGATGGATGTTTGTGATTTTCACAACAGGAGATGGCTCTGTTGAAACAGCTGTTACTCCTTTTATTTTATAAGAAACATAGACCCAATAGTCACATTTCTCGGATGTGTATAAATTAAAACCCTGTCTGATAGTCTGGAAACTGCAAGTTGGGCTGCATGTCTATGTAATTGTTAATGGCTGGATGGGCATTGGGTTTTCTGCATATATGCACAATATATGGGTCATTTTGTTTTCATTAATTATTATTATTATTTTTTATTTTTTAAAATTTTTTTTTATTTTATTATTGTTAAGTTTCCGTATTATTGTTAGTATTAACTTTTCATTAAAGCTGATATAATATTTAAAAAAATGAAAAGATTTATCTAAATATAATAGGTTTTTCTGTTTCAGTCCAAGTTCTAACATCAGACTTACTTTGTTTACTTTATCAAGTGTGTAGTAATTATTTTTATAGTTAAATATTAGCTCCCTTTGGACCTAACTGTTTGTGATTCATTACAACAACATAACTTATTAGATAATTAATATATCTCTGCTGGAAAATAAAGATATCCATGACTAATGATAGTAAAATGGATGTATTCATTAAAATGTAATGTATTTCGAGTAGGAACATTTTGAGATATCTGACAAACAAACTTGTATGTGAAGAAACATAAAGAGAACTAGTGTTACATTTATTATTTTAGCTCCTAGTTAGCCATTCTTGGGAACTGGTGTGTATTTATCATTATTCTCATTGTGACAAATGTATAAAATGTTTGTAAACAGAATGTAAATTATCATATTGCAATAAATTTTGACTTATATAATGTTTGCTAAAATAGTTCAGTCATTTTTGTCTACATGTATGTGTGCCCTTGTTTAATTTTTCCATCTAAACAAGTGCAGAGTAAAACCACATTGTACTTTGATAGGAGCGAACTTTGAAGTTGGCAGATTCACAATGAATGAGTAAAAACTAAAAATTTAAAAATTTAATCAGCTACATCTAATTTCTCAATTTCTATGAAATTGGAATTGGCAAAAAGGACAGAATAGACCTATTTTTCTTATTATTATTTGTAACTAATTTTTGGCTTTTGAATGGTTTACGTTAGCGGGGAAAATCGTTTCATTCATTTTCTTTTGTATCTGTCAGCACAAATTTTTAAAGCCTTCTTAGACTGAAAGAAAACACATATATGCCTTGCTTGTTATTGCAGTAAAAAAGATTTTAAAAGTTTGAGGACATATAAAGATACAATGTAGATTGAATTTTAATGCTTAAGTTTTGTCATTCTCCTAAGAAATGTTGAAGCTTGGCTTTATGTCTGAAGAAATTTTCAAAAAATATATAAGCATGGGTACAAAACCCTTCTCATTTCAATCATTTTATCATATGCTCCTTTAAAAAAAAAAAAATTAATCAATTAGCTAAATCCATAGCTCCACATAGAGTTATTATGTTTCAACACACACATCATTCTAATGACGAGATCAATCAGTAATTACAATGTGTGGTAGATGTACGTCCCCTTTTTGAAAAACCTTGCATGTTTTTGTGCTACATTTAATATTTAAAGTGGGACGCGGTGATCCTGGGGTAGAACATCGGCTTCCAACGCAAAAGGACCATGGTTCCAGCCCTGATGGTGTTACTCACTACTAGTTGGACCGGTGTCAGTTTAATGTGAACGGCTGAGACAGGAGTCATGGCATCCCCGCCCTGTCTCCGGTGTGGCAGCACATAAAATTGTCAGACGTTAGTCTTATGGCCCGTCCTCAATATAGCCTTTATAGTGCTGATGTTCACGCTAAACCAACTTAACTGCAACCCAGCAACTTAATATGTAAAATGTACGAACAGCAGCATAGAGAGAAAAGTAGAGATCTCTACTTTCATTTGCCTAATGCGCCTGTAGGTTCAATGAGGATTGAGTGCAGATTGCAGTCTTAAAATAAAAATTTAAATATGAAAATGATGACACTTAAACCAGTCTTTCACAACAGTATAGTAAATTATAACAACTCAACAAGCAATCATCATATGGCATAGGCTGTTATTTTATTCTCTTCAACTTTTTTGGTGTAACATCACAAAAGAATAACAAAGTCTAAATCAAAATCTTTAGACTTGTCTTCAGATTCAACAAACAGATCTTACTATAAAGAAAAACTATCATGTCTTTATGACAATATTTTTATTTGCTAATACATGTAATGCCACTTCATAATTTATCTAATATCGTTTTCTATTAAAGGCACTTTGGATGGAAATTGGAATGCAGCATAACATTTTTGTAACAGGCATAAAGGTTATCAATCTAAACACAATCATATTTCTGAGTGAAAAATGCTTTCATTTAATTTATGTCTACTTTATTATGCTCTTCTTAGATTAAATTGTTCCGGCTAAACTTAGCGGAACTAAAAAGCATAGTCTGAACCACAAATGTTATTTCATATATATTGTAAATGATGTAAAAAGAGCTAATAAACAATTTTTTTCTTCACATAGGGGATTACCAGTATCACAGTATTTCCAAAGAGAACAATTCCACATTAAATTATGCTCCTCTTGCTTTGGTTTGTCATATACAAATTTATAAAATTGCAGTAAATCATAAAAAAAACAAGTCATCATTAAACTTGAAGCCTTAAAAAAACTTGCAATATTCAACTTGAACATAGGAAAAAAGATGCGATTATAAAAAAAAATATCTAATAAAATCCTTTAAACCGGAGCCCATATAGACTAATTTTATAATAGTCGCTACACCCATATCCATTTTAATGTGAACTTAAATGTATCTAAAAACATAAAGTTAAAAAATTTGGGTAATTTAGTACAAATATTTTTTTTAATAGGAGAACTTTTTTTTAGAGTGTTAGTAAAAGTGGAAGTGGTTTTGCCCAGAAGGTTATCTTAGTTGTTAATTCCACCGTCAGTAGAGAATTTCTCCTCTACCTTTGTCCGATCAAATTAGTAACCAGTGATGACAATTTTTCAAAAATTTACAGATTTTCATTGAAAAAAACAAAGTTGGCAGGCCAAAGTTAAGTAGAGATCTGTAAATTTTTTTATATCTATTATTAAATATGATATATGTTGCTTTACGTGTAAAAGTTAATTAAAAAATGACCTATTTGGCATCACTACGTAATACGTAAAACATATAGAAGCCCTACACCTCAGCCTAGCAGCACCTTCTCCGATGAGATTAATAATAACATATATGAAAAACAAATTAATAAATACATGGTGTTGTTGAGCAAATTGTTGGTTACAATACAAAACAAAATATTAAATTGGATGAACAAACACAAAATGGAAATAATTATACAACGCCTGAGTTATATAAGACGAAGAGTGAATGGTGGTCCCCAATTCTAAGCTACAAATGGGAGTAAGATAAAAACTACTTGCTTGATAATGATATACGCATATACATGTACTAGCATCTGGCTGTCATTGACACAATGACTTTAAGCGGAATAAAAAAAAAAATCTAATTCTAATACACATTTGTGAAACCACCAGGGTTAAGCAGGCGTATGTTGGAACTTGAACTTTTTTGGTTATTTATTGTGTAAAGAGGCAAAACATGCTCTTTAACTCAACAGAGTGACACCACTTACAAGTTTGCACTGCAATAAACATTTTATAATAGAAAATAAAATACCAAAAGTTTAAAAAATATAATTAATTAAAACCCTACAATTTCTTTTCTTATGTGTTTTCTGCATGCACCTGATATATTATCTTTAATGTAGAAACTGCGTGTTTACAGTAGTGATCTGTTTAAAATACCTGTTACCTGCCAATAAAGAATGTAAGTGTTTTATGGAAACTTAAGCGTGAAATATTATTGTATTCAATTAAATCAATATGTTCGTTGTGGTGAATGTTACTTTGTTACTTTCTTTAAAAATTCTTTTGGCTTGGTCAATTCATGTTTTGTAGTTACAGAGATATTCTATTTCCAGCACATTACACAAAATTGATATAATTTGATAAGGCACACACAAGTTTAGTTATTTAAATTATGCTCCTTTTGCTTTGGTTTGTCATTTACAATTTTATATAATTGCAGTAAATCGTTAAAAAAAAACAAGTCCAATACCAACAGTTTGCAAAAGTTTCAAGTAAAGATAAATATAAGGAAAATAGAAGAAAAAAAATGCAACTAACTGAGAAAGAGACTAAAGATACCAAATACTTTGATGGCAAACTTTAATAGAATTTCACATGATGTTTCCAAATAAGAAAAAAAAAAAAAGAAAAACGTTTGTATATCACCAAGATGTCCCAGATAAAACAATCTTCATGATCAATATATCGTATTTTTTTTTTTTTTTTAAACAAAGCAGCTCAACGCAAAAGTATTTTTTTATTATAAATTATCAATACTCATGCTACAAATGTTAATAGCATTCATCTTTGGTAAAAAGCAAAGAAGAAAAAAAAACAACTCTGAAAATAAAATAGACGTTTAACAACAGCTTTTCTTTTTATATATAGATAAAATTATATACTCTGCATTCTTGAAGAGCAATGCTAGTATCGACAAAATAATCTTACGCATAGACCTCAATGCCCAGCAGTTGTAATACATTTCATTTCCAGAGGTAGTTTGGCAATATCAGTTATCACAGATTGTTTTTTGAGTTGTAGTGTATAAACAAAACGATAATAATCATTGACTGTGCCTTTGAGAGGGGTAATAATGATAAAAATTCAAATCAGATCTATAGAAGAGAGCTATAATTATTTCTAGTGATGAAAGTTAACATAAAAGCTAATACTTTCTATTTGGTGCACTATAAAGCATTAATTATGGTAATTTCAAATTTTGATGGATTGAATATGTTAAACCTACAACACATTTTTTTACAAAGGCAAACAGGTGGTTGCATTGATTATTTATATTTATGCTATAAATTTTTTATACACATTGCCATTAAGATATTCAATGGAGTGTCATTTAACAACAACATGTCCGAATTTTTCCCCCTTCAGCAATGTTCCTTGATGAATGTAACAGTATTCTTCAGATTTTGTGTTGGAAAAACATTATGTATAATGTACATGTTTCTACAATGTTCCAAAAATAGGATTAAATGTATGAAGGTATAGGGGGACGGGTGCAAATAAATTAAAATGAGATTCCATAGATCTATGCTCTTTACAAAGGTCTATACAACATAGAACTAAAAAAAAAAAAAGGGTGGAGAATGTTTCAGGCAGTGTTGCCAAGACTAGATTTTACAATTTTACAGTGGAGACAAAATAATTGTGCGTTAATACTTTTTTTCCCCATGGTTATAGAACTGGCTCGGCCTTGAGAGTACGTTAGTTCGGTTTATTGGTTTCGCTTATTCATTGTCACCTCAGATACATAATGCCATATCTAATTTCTACAATCTACAACACTGAAGATTGAGAGGATTTTTAGAAATAGAATAGGACATTCTACACCTGAGGTGATGTTACAACTCAATTTGGGGTTGGGTTGGTTTAACGTCCAACAGCAGCACTATATACGACTAAGTTTGGGGTTTATTTGGTTTAACGTCCAACAGCAGCACTATATACGACTCAGTTTGGGGTTGGGTTGGTTTAACTTCCAACAGCAGCACTATATACGACTCAGTTTAAAGGCTGCCGTGATCTACTGGCGAGGTCGAAACCTGCGCCACTGCCTCTGAATGACCTCGGCCGCGTTACGCGCGCGTCTTATCTTCTCGACCCGAGCTTTCTCCGCTGCAACAGTCGACATGAATTTCGTTTCGCCCTCTTCCTCAGACAGTGCTGTGAGTTTAGTCTTTTCCGGCTGCAAACCGAAGAAAGAGTTTTCTTCTTCCTCGTCCTCGTTTTCCTTGTTACATTTGGCGACTGCTTCATCATCGCTGTCGCTGTCGCTGTTGTTATCAAGGGCGGAGGTTTGGTTGCTGAAAGCCTCGTTTTTATACTTGGCCAGCTTCGTTTCAAATGTGTCGAGATCTGCGTTGTTTCTGCTGTTTGAGCTTCTTTGTTTATTTTCTGTGGAAAAAAAGAAAAAGAAAAAAGATCCAGAAAGTAGGCTCATAAACTTTAACTAATAATTAGAGAGATAATAAATATCTCACATAGTATTTTATTCCTCATCATCAGCATCACAATACTAGAATAATGACAAAACCGCAATAACTCTAAGAATGATAATTGTGGTGGAATTATAGAAGAGGGAGCAAAGGTTTTAACTGACTTAACTGTATGAGCAGTGATTGTAATTGTAATAACAGCAGCAGTATGAGTATATATATGGTTCTCAAAGAAGTTATTTTATAAGCGATATTATTGTTATTTATACACTTATGATCAAAGATTGGAAAGCAAAAAGAAAAAAAGAAAATTATATTTTGAAAGACTTATGATATTTTATAAAAGAAATCAACCCAGAGCTATGAGCTTTGAGAGATAATTTTTTTTTTGGAAGGAATACACTAAATGTTTAGAAGTTCTAAGCTTTCGAAAGTTCAGAGCATAAATTTAAAGTATTGGCACAAAATGCAAAAAATACCTAAAACAACACCATTTGCAAGTTTATCCATCTGTGGTGACTGCGACTCCAGAAAGCCAGCGAGTCTATCTGCCACTGAGGCATTCTGGGAAATTCAATGATAACAAAAGACTTACATTAAACAAAGAAGCACTTTTATTTCATAATCACAATGCAGATCTTAAAAATTATGACAATAATTGACAATATAGAGCTGTTTTGGAACACAACAAAAATTCCATCTCAGCCATTGTACGATGACATAAAAAAAATTCTCAACTCAATTGATCAGTATAATGTCATATCTCGTTTCTAAAGTACTAAAGATTTCGAGCAATGATGCCAACAAGACCTATTCTTTTTACTTTTTACTTAATCTTTTCGTTTAAATTGGCATTGCATAATAAAACACAAATCATAACTCCTTCAGTCTTAGTCTTTGATAGAACTTTACTCAAGTCTGATTTGCCAACTATTTAAAAAAATTAAAAATCCATAGATCTACAGAAAATTGGCATCACTGTTAGAGTATTTAAAAAATGAGGGAGGACATCAAACAACTGAGGTGACAAAATGTTTTCCCGTGAAACAGTTTGCTTTGAAGACAATTATAAAAAGCTGGAAAAATCAAACACAGATTACACATTCTCCTTTTCACTCATTAAGTCTAGTTTAAAAAAAAAAAAAGAAGACATAAGCGACTGTTGATACAAACAAAAAAAGAACCACAAAAGACATACAATAGAATGTCAGGCTTAGGTTGAAATAAGCTGCTTATTTACAAATAGAGTATGAAATAATCCTGCAGGGAAAAAATATGTGAAGAAAGATTAACATTGGTTAAACATAATAAGTCAAAAAAAAAAAAAAGAAAACCATTAACAGTAATAATTATTAACATTATATTAGCTCCGCCTACAATGTAATCTTTTAAACTTCTACCCTAAGCACCACTCACCTTAGATTCTGGACCCCACGCCGATGCAGGGACAGATCTGTACCCAAAATCCTCATCATGTCCCTTCTTCTCGCTAGATACTTTAGTCACATTTCGAGAGGGGGATTTCCCAGCCTGTCCACGATAACCCGACGATGCATTCTGATTGTTCTGACTCCTAGACTGGCGGTAAGGAGACTCCGAGAAGCTGAAATTTTGCCTTCCAGCCCTTTGCTGGGATTTCCGACTCCTTGTGAATCCCTCGTACGGGTCGACGCTGTACGGAAGGTTTGGGGCGTTTTGCTGGGACCCCCCATGTTCCTTTCCGTCCCCGTCCAGCATGTGACTGAGGGCGGACTCGAAGGTTCTTGAGGAGAGCCCCATGCGTCTGGCGTCGAACTGGTCCTGGCTGCTCATGCTGTTGATGTACTCGCTGGGCGGGACCACGGGACCCAGGCTCTGCTTCTGCTGGAGCTGCTGTAAGGCAAGGAGCGTCGGAACAGGGGAGGCAACTCCAGAGACTCCAGGGACTCCGTGGTCACTTCCCTGTGTAGATGGCGGTGGTACATCTGCGCCGTTGTCCTGAGTTTGAGACGTCGGACGATTTAAAAGTTGGTGAAAGGGCAGAGCTCTGATCTCTCATTTTGCCGTTCTCCGAGAGTGAATGATTCTGCGACCCGTACAGAGATCCATTCTTGGGTTGGTCATCTTGCCCCTCGCTGGTCTTGCTATGCAGGGCAGGAGAAATTTCAAGGTCGGATACGAGAAGCTCGTCACCCCCGTCATGGCGGTCAAACCCGAGACCGCTTGCGTTGTTGCTGTTAATGTTAAGCCTGGTCAGGGCAGAGTTGACTTTATCCTTGCTGTATGCAAATCTCTCCGGTTTCTCTCCGCCCACGGTCTCCGAGTCCCGTGTGGCCAGGTCCGAGTGGAAATATCTCCTGCTGCTATCCTGCAGGAATTTAAAGCTGTGCCGCGGATCGTGGAAAGATTTGGAAGCCACAGCTGCAGGGGGTGACGATAAACCCACAGGCCCTGTGTTCGGTAGGAAATCAGACACACCGTCCATATCGAAATTTTCCGGGGTTGTGTTGTGACTCACCGCTGCGGTGTCGGGAGTCAGAGTGCTGCTAGTGTGTGACACGGAGAACGTCGGTATGGGCAGCAGTTGCTGCTGTTCGTGTTTGCAATCGTAAAAGTTTTGCCTCGAGGCACCACCGAGCAAATCGGCCATGAACTGCTGAACTTTTGCGTTTTGGTCGAGCGTAACGTTACTGCAGTGCTGCGACTGGTTCTGGTTGCCCGACCACGCCTGGTTACGCCCCGAACCACCAGGGTGGTTGCCCCTCCCCGCCCCTCCCTGCAAGTCTCTGTTTGTTTTCGCTGCCGTTGGTTGGAGCCTGGCCTTGGTCATGTGACTATTCTGATAACCGGCTCCGTGTCCGTTGTTGCTGTAGTGCTGATTGTTCTGCGCTCTCTGGTTGCCATGGTTATCAGACTCCCTCGCCCGGTTGGAGGAGGAAGAGTTTAGCGCCGATTCTCCCGATGCCCCCATGAGATCCGAGTCGTTGTTGTTGGTCTCCTCCCTCTGGTGTTGCAGCTGCTGCTCCTCTTTCAACAGCGACAGCTTCAACATCTGCTTCAGCTCCCGCAGTTTCTCCAGAGTGGCCGCTTCCTTGATGGCCAACTGCTTCGTCTTAACCATGGTGGTCTCCCTCTCCACTTTCTG
>RQTK01000620.1:0-24108 GCA_003991915.1 Elysia chlorotica | reverse complement strand
TTGGGTCGGAGTCAGTGGCAAAATAAGAATCATGGGACCCCCGCGTACTGTCTCTATGCATCAGCATGTAAAAATGCCTTACGTTAGTCATGGAACGCATTGCCGTATATGGTCATTATTGGGAACCTAATAGTAGGAGGCGTTAAATTAAAAGAAGGCTTTCTGTTACAAAGAGCAATCGTAGCGTTCCATAACAGGAAACGAGTTACGGTTTTTCGACGGGGGTCTATTAATAAAAAATAGTTTCAAACAAAATACCTCTTCAATTATTTCAAAATTTAACGGATATTGAACTTTAGGACTAGAAGAAGCGTTTTTCTTTCTTTTTTTATTTTTAAAGAAGATGTTAAGACATAAATGTAAATTAGTGTGTTACGAGGGTAACAAAAAAAAGGTCATAGCTCTCAAATAACTAGTTTCAAAGCATACTGTAACAAGAAGCGTTTATGTGCACAGTTTGGTTGGACGTTCTTCGAAACATGTAGGGCAGTAGATTATGCACATAAAATCATATTTTTTAAAGTCAACATTTTAAAGATTAATATGAACATATTTGGACGAAAATGATTTCCACGATAAGGATAAAAGGTTAACCTGGAATTCATAAACTTTGTTCAACGAATTTTTATGGATGTAAAATAATAATTACCATATGAATATGAGCAATCTATAACATCTTTTAGTCGACCAGAATTTTCGCAGCGTTTAGCATCACTCACCTCTCATACTATTGCTCGATACCCTAAAAATAATTATCCTAAAGCTAGCACGAGAAAGACACCAGAGAAAGCGTTCAGTGATGGGGATAAACTCAAAGTGACATTGAACGTAGAAAGCAACTGAGAGTCTAGGCCTAAACTCTGTCAAATTTGACTGGCTTGGGCGTCTAGATCTAAAATTAGTCAAACCAAAGATAATTCATAGTTCGAAAATAGCTTAAGTCATCGATGAATGTAAAACAAAGAGCATTTTGATGTAAGACAGAATGCTAAAACGGCCTTAGACACACCCGAAAGAAACCTTTTGGCCCTTTTATCCCATGATATACATCTAATCGCAATTCTCTGTCTCTAAATAAAATACATTTGTCCAGAACAAGAACATAAAAAAGATTCAATTTGAAATGGTGTATCCTTATTTCAATTTTCTTTTTTTTTTTTTTTTTGGTAATGATGCACGTCATCAAAACTGGTTGGTTTTTTTTTTTTTTTTTTGGTAATGATGCACGTCATCAAAACTGCTTGGTTAGCCCAGGCGGGAGGAAAACGGAAAAAGAAAAAAACAACATTGCGGTTATCATCAGTAAGAACAGAAGGAGAAAATAAGAAAATAACTACCGACAAAAATAAGACATAAATCAACGTTTGAGGAATGTTAAATAGTGAAGCTAGCGACGCCAAACCCTGGGCGTTAATAATTGCAATCTCGACACCCGAAGAGATCAACTCGAGCTCTTGACCGCTTACTATGACAGGTTTTAACGTAATCGTAATAGCGTCGGCGCTTTCACTTGAGTCTCCACGCAAGTATAATCACATAGACCTAGATCTACATAGTGCTTAACCTTGAAGGGGAGAAATTATTATTTTTGTGGTGGGGTGCAGTGGAATACTAGAACACAGAGACAGTGCATGTATATCAGTAGAACTGTCTCAGGTGGTAACTTTATACTAACAATGACCCGATAGTCAAGTTGTCTTGTTGAAGACTAAATTCAACAAATTTTTTTGACATCGTTAATAATGCAATCGAAGCGGGGACTTCTGGAATAGAAGCCAATTGCTCTACCATTTAGTCGGCTAGCCGACTAGCTTGGAGGTCAAGATCTAAAATTAGTCAAACCAAAGATAATTATAAGTTATATTAGCTTATTTATAACGCGTTGCCACCTGATGGCAGCTTTACTGGTAGATAATTACATCTTGTTAAAAATTAAAAACTGCGTCCTCAGATCTGCTGCTATGTTAGTGAAAACGGGAGAAAATCGGGAAAAAAATGTTGCGGTTATTATCAGAAAGATACTAAGAACAGAAGGAGAAAATAAGAAAATAACTACCGTCAAGACAATAACAATAACGTTGTGGTTATCATCAGTAAGAACAGAAGTAGAAAAGAAGAAAATAACTACCGACAAGAAAAGAACAATAAGACATAATTCAACGTTTGAGGAATGTTAATTAGTGAAGCTAGCGACGCCAAACCCTGGGTGTTAATAATTGCAATCTCGACGCCCGAAGAGATTAACTCGAGCTCTTGACCACTTACTATGACAGGTTTTAACGTAATCACAATAGCGTCGGCGCTTTCACTTGAGTCTCCACGCAAGTATAATCACATAGACCTACATAGTGCTTAACCTTGAAGGGGAGAAATTATTTTGTGGTGGGGTGCAGGGGCCGTGGTAACTAGTCAGAGGACCGGCTTTTAAGTTTTAACCAGGAGGTCGCGGGTTTAAAAATATGCTGAAACAAGTCCTGATGTTAAAGCTCTGAAATTTTTATTTGTCCGAATTCTTCCCCCTACTGGTTGGGTGAGTGTTGCTATACCCCACGTGACCAGCTTATAGAGGAGCCCTGGTATCCCTGCGCTATATCTTTGTGATAGCAAATAAATGTGTCAGGCGTAAGTCTTGGGACTCGTCCACGATATAGCCTAACAGCTGGCGTTGGACGATTATAAACCAATGCGTCTAATTATTCCTGCATTTGTGTATCAATCCTCACGTAATCATTTATGAGACTTTGCTTGTCGTATGGCATCTGTTACATGTAATACGTTTCGTATGGTATTTATTGTTTATGGTAAACCCGTCCCCTCCCTCAGATGTTAAACTGAAGAGAGCGTTTCTCCAATTAGAAATATGGGGGCACTTTGGACCAACTAAAATGTCAATGGATTTGGAGTAAGTTACAGACGCTTATATTATCTCTGTCGTCGCACTGTGCTTTAGAGTTGGTTCAAGTTTTTGATTTTTCTTGATTTCCTCACTAATTTTCTAGTCAGCAGCTAGTAGCTAGGCTATGGTGCAAACGGGTCCCAAGATTAACGCCAGACACAAAGACCAAGTGGGTAAGTTGTTATGACTTCTGTTCTTTTGGTTGTTTTTGGTTTTGTTTAGTTGATTTCTGAACGTCCATGTTCAGCAACATGTCTATAGTACATTGCAGACGTGTTCCAAGGCTAAAGTCTGATATGAAAATTTTGCGTGCCGACACACGATTGAGTCCGCACTTGAAAGTATCTAAACACTCGTTGTGCTTCATTTTTTTTTAACATTAATAACAAACCAAGCGCAATAATTGCAGGATATAAAAATCTCAAGTAGCTTTAGCGTCTCTAGATCTAAGCTTAAGTCCCTCCCGATTACAATTTGGCACCTGCGAAGCATTGAAGCATAAAAAAGTACTATCGCAATAATATCCCGCAATTGTCTAATTGCTGTTGTTGAATCTCTGGTGAGAACATGAAGGAAACTAGATCCAACACAAATGTTTTTGTCATCGTTGATTTTATATTATATATATATAAAATAATTCAACATTATTACATATTAATTATTGAAGTTTTTACACAAGTGTTTCGAGGGGCGACATATTATATAAAGAAGACTCAGCATTGGAGTATTTCTTCCTCCACTCTCTCTCTCTCTCTCTCTCTCTCTCTCTCTCTCTCTCTCTCTCTCTCTCTCACTCTATCTCTGTCTATATTTCTGCCTCTTTCTTTCTCGATTTTTTTTCTTCTCTCCATAAGGATAGTAAATCCCAAAAAAAAGCAATAATTTTACCATCAAGACAAAAAATAAAATCAGTCAATCTACATCTACGCAAAATCGATCATGAAGATGAAAAAATCCTATATGTTTCTTTTTTTTTTTCACAACTAAAACACAAAAAAAAAACAAGAAAATATCTTGTGCTATTTAAGCAAAATCTTATTTGAAACAAACTGCACTTCCCAGAAAAATCACAACATAAAATTGTAAATGATAAATAAATCGTTAATTTTCATATAAACATATTTATTCAGATACTTTTTAAAACTCATTTTGATTTTTTAAAAATTGTGATTGCCAGAATCCACTACAACTAATTATAAATAATCATAATATTAATATGTTTAGACTTGCTGACTGATATAGACACAACAAGAGGAAAAAACTCAAACCACATTTATTATGAACTGGTTAAGAATGCGTTTCTGCATTTCAGGGTTCGCTGTCCGCATTATCCCATGGCCATGTTTGTCTTAAATCATCCAGAAAAACTGCACAGGATTCTTTCTGTATTCATTTAAATTCTTTTTTTATTTTATAATAACAGAAGCTGGTTTGTTTCTTCTCCAATCTCTGGAACATGAGTATGGATTATAAATAGTCAAAGTCAGGAAGGAGTGGCGTGTTATTTCATATTGACCTTTCCAGAGATGACACCAGATGAATGAACGAAACAGTCAATAGTCGCACCCATAAACTTCCCAAAGATTTTTCTTCTGGTTTTTCTTCTTTTTTTTTAGAGTTAGTTTTTGAGATAGGGCCGCAAAAATGCATGAATTTCTCATTGAACACGCCTTATAGATAACATAAAACATATATTTATAATTTTGTTCTCTTTCATTTTTCCTTTTATAATATCAAAGCCGGAATTAAGAGTATTTCACAATGTTTGATTCTTCAGTAAAAAAAATATTTTCTGACCCATGAGTTTTAATTTTGAACAAATAACCGTCCTAGGCCGTAGGAGCTTTTTGTTGATTTTTATAAATATATTAACATTTTATTTTGAGAAGAAAGAAAAAGCAATTCTTTAAAGTGGTTGTATTTCTTTTTCAACCTTTTAAACTATGGTGTCAGAAAATAAAAGTAACGGATAAAACATTTTTTCCCATAAACAGAATGCATCTGATCTTTCCGACAAGGGAAGTAAACAGATTTATTTGTTGCTAGATATTTTTTCAACCAAGAATGGTGCCCCTTACATATTTATATGGAGCAGTGTCAAAAAAAAAAATGTATATTTTGACACCAAAAAAAAAAAGAAAAAGACCATCCCGCCTCCACCCCTCACCCCCCAGTGTAAAAAGAAAAAAAATATATATTTTGACACCAAAAAAAAAAAAGAATAAGAAAACAAACAAACATTTAAATGTGAAATTGAAAACACACTTTGTTACAAGAATATTAACTTGATGTAATCTAGGAAAGAAGTTCAAAATGGAATTGATAACCAAGATGTATAATGTCTTTTGCATGCCAAGTATACTCAATTACTTTAAAAATCTTTAAATTTATAGAAAATTGACATTGCTGTAATATGGTGCTGATGCATCTACAAGTCATGGGTTCTAATCCCAAAATAGCACAACCATTTTTCAGTCATTTTCCAGTCTACTTCTAACTACTTTGGAAATACCTAAAAATTCAAGCTCTACTTTGAAAAAAAAAAAAGATCTTTTTTAAAAAAAGGATGTAAAAACATACTTGACAAGCATGTCCGAGTCATGTTTTCGGACCTGCAAGGGCCTCCAGTGGGGCGAACTTGACCTTTTTTTTTTAATTAACCTCTCCCGTTCAGTAGTAAAGCATATTGGGACATGCATTTGCTGAACTCCAACCCAGAACTTTTTTAAAACCAGAAACCCATTAATTTACAGAAAATTGACATTGGTAAAATAAAATCAGCAGAACAAAAAATTGAAGAAAAAAAAATCAGCATAACAAAAAATAGGAAATAAAATCAGCATAACAAAAAATAGAAAATAAAATCAGCATAACAAAAAAATAGGAAAAAAAATCAGCAGAACAAAAAATCGAAAAAAAAAATCAGCATAAAAAAAATCAAAAAAAAAAAATCAGAAGAACCAAAAAAAAACAAAACACACACAACACAACAAAAAACCCCTAAGCACTCACTTGACAAGCACGTCCGAGTCGTGCTTCCGGACCTGCAGGTAGACGGTGAACACGGCGTGGGAGCGCGAGGACCGCTGGTTGACGGGGGTCTCGGCCACTTTGCGGTTGGCCTGCCCCTGGAGCAGTAGCATCTGGGCGATCTCCTCGTTGGCGGCGAGATGCAGGGACAGCCCTCGCAGGATGCAGGACCCGCGTGGACCCTCCACCACCGTTACCTGGGGTAAGTTTGAGGAAAGTTACTGATCAATGTTTACCGGTGATCCCAACGTTACCTGGGACTTTCATCAAACTGACCCAGGTAACGTTGGCATCATTGGTAAAGATTGATCAGTAACTTTCATCAAACTGACCCAGGTAACGTTGGCATCATTGGTAAAGATTGATCAGTAACTTTCATCAAACTGACCCAGGTAACGTTGGCATCACCGGTAAAGATTGATCAGTAACTTTCATCAAACTGACCCAGGTAACGGTGGCATCACCGGTAAAGATTGATCAGTAATTTACATCAAACTTGACCCAGGTAACATGGTAAAGAGTGACGCGCGGGTCCTGCATCCTGCGAGGACTGTCTACCCACCGTTACCTGGGTCAGTTTGATGAAAGTTACTGATCAATCTTTACCGGTGATGCCAACGTTACCTGGGTCAAGTTTGAGGAAAGTTACGGATCAATCTTTACCGGTGATGCCACCGTTACCTGGGTCAGTTTGATGAAAGTTACGGATCAATCTGGACCGACACCTACAGAGCGATACTCATACAAAAATCGTGCTGGACAATAAAACAAACAACAAACAAATAACAGCTGCAAACTAGAATCGCTAGCCAACAGTAAATTATCATTGTTTTACTGAACGAACGTTTTCATGTTAAGTAGTGCAGCATATTGAATGATAAACTGTAAAACATAACCCCTGGACAAATCTTTACTCAACTCTGACTTGCCAACATTTTTTTTTTAATACTGAAAATTGGTAAATTTAAGAAAAAATGTCGTCACCGCTTTACATATTGCAAGATTCAAGGCCTGTTTCTTGACTTGTGTTTAAGAATTTAAGAAAAGTAAAACCTTTTTATTTTTGTATAAAAATTTAAGGTGTGCTAGCACAACAGGCTTTCAGCATGGTGGGAAAAGTTTAAACTGGACAATTTCAAAACAGATAGAGAAGAAACTGGAGGCAGCTGAAAGGTGGTTCCTATTCCCAAGAAGAATGTTCAAAATCTAGTGGACAGATTAAAAAAAAAAAAAGTCTTATAAAATAAACCGTATGAGGAAAACAATATTACTCTTCAAATTATACAATTCGTAGATGCCAAGTAATTTTGTAAAGTCACGTGATAAGAAATAAAAGCTGAAACAACTATATTATAAAATTCTTCCTGCCAAAATAATTTTTTTTTATTAAACTACATACATACCCTGGCAAATGGAGCTATCGGGATCATAGACCTGGCTGCTGGGTTTAGAAGATCATATGCGACTTCCTGGTAGATTTCTAAGTAGGACAGGTATACAGAGATGTGCTGATCTGACCTTTTCTCAAGTTCTTGGTAGATCATACTCAGCGCTCTGAAATAGATAACACTGCATTTCAGACAGGGTTTGTGTGCGAATATGTTACCCTATAGGATCCCCAGGGGAAACTGGGAGAAGTTATACCCTCTCTTTCAACATAAAAAGGGTAACTTAGAACTCGTCGTAAGGCTTCCTATTTTATATCTTATCTCTGAGTCGTAAGTTTACCTTATGTTGTACTTGCGGGTCTATAAAGTGTTTGAAAACGATAGGAATCATTGTGTGAACTTAAATTTTCAAAAGTTTTTCTTTCTTTGTACTTGTTGATTTTTACCTTCTAGAAGTTGTATAAAAAAATGTGTATAGTAAAAGTGTGAAAGGAAATTTCTACTCAAAGACACAGAGAGAGGAACTGTATTTAAAGATCTTTTATCTAGTTTCCCAAGGTGGTTTCAATACAGTGACGGATCATAAGGCTGATGTTTTCTTATTTATATGTGTTATATAGAACAAGTCACAAGAGTAGATGTTAGAGAAAAAAGCTTTTTACCTAGTAGCCAGTCCTCGGGAGCTATATCGGTTAGTGTTGCCCTCTACAGTGTAGGTTTTACCTGTGCCAGTTTGACCATATGCAAAAATTGTACCATTGTAGCCATTCAAGAAATCTGAAAGGAAAGAAATAAACCAAAACAAAAAATATATATATAGCTTCCGACTAAAAACCGTATACAGCATGAAATAAGAGGGGCAAAGTTCTAAACACTAAAACCTACAAAATATGAAGAGGATAGGAATATGGGCATATGAATCAAGAAACAAAAATGTTTTTAGATTATCCAAGCATAAACCTCCAGATAACATTTGAAAATCTTGACAATTAGCAAGTAATAAAATGTCAATTTATAGATATAAAACAAGACAATCTTTAGATTGAACTAATTATTTGGGGAACCAAGAGAGTTTAGATGGGCTGTGAGAAAAAAGCCTGAAGGAGTAAACGAAAAAGAGAGATGGACAAAGACAGAAACACACAGACAGGTAGAGAGAGACTTCTCCGAAAAGGGTAACACTTTCATCTTAAGTTATCTAAATCTCAGTAAGACCACAAACTTACTTTGAATAATATCCCTTGCAACGCCATCAAAAACCTCTTCTTGACTCGCCTCACTGCCAAAGATGTTAGTGAAGAGGATGTCATAGCTGAAGTTACTGCGCAAATTGTTTTGGGGACCCAGGATGACAAAATCTTTGTTGTCTGGTATATGCATGGTTAGGACATTTTTGCTAATCACATAGCCATTATAAGCCTTTTTTGTCCTCGGGAGCTATATCGGTTAGTGTTGCCCTCTACAGTGTAGGTTTTACCTGTGCCAGTTTGACCATATGCAAAAATTGTACCATTGTAGCCATTCAAGAAATCTGAAAGGAAAGAAACAATATAGGTTCCGACTGAGGATTGTATAAAGCATGAAATAAGAGGGATAAATGTTCTGAACACTCAAACGAGCCTATAAAAGTATATACGAGTATGGACATGAATCAAGGCCTAAGATAGAATGGTTTTAGATCATCGAAGCCTAAACCTATATTATTTGAAAATCTTGACAATTAGCAAGTAAGAAAAATCGTGAAATTATAAATAGATATAAAACGAGACAATCTTTAGACATAACTGTTTATTTGGGGGCACCAAGAGAGTTTGAATGGGCTGTGAGAATAAAGCCTTAAGGAGAGAACAAAAAAGAGAGATGGACAAAGACAGAGACACACAGGTAGACAGAGACTTCTCTGGGAGGGATTATAACACTTTCATCTAAAGTTATCGAAACATCACGTCTCGATAAGACCCCAAACTTACTTTGAATAATATCCCTTGCAACGCCATCAAAAACCTCTTCTTGACTCGCCTCACTGCCAAAGATGTTAGTGAAGAGGATGTCATAGCTGAAGTTACTGCGCAAATTGTTTTGGGGACCCAGGATGACAAAATCTTTGTTGTCTGGTATATGCATGGTTAGGACATTTTTGCTAATCACATATCCATTATAAGCCTTTTTTGTAGGCTTAAGCCGAGCATATGTTTTAATCTGTGCCATTTTTCCTCTCTTTTTGGTCTGCTTATAATTTGATTTCAAAAGATATGAATACCAATACCTTTTACCATTTCTTTTTGTTTCTAGATTCTAGTGAAAAATGAAGAGCTTATCACAAGAAAATAAAAACTTCCTCCACTTATGGTGATCCCCATAGAACAGACACTCTGAAAAGATAAAAAGGAAATTAACAAATATGATAAGCATTGTGATGGAAGTTCAAAGAAAATAAAATACAAACAAAACAAAATGTATCTATAGGCAATTAGCTTTAATGCTGTCATTTCCAAATCTATTCTATCTAGATATTATAAGAACACTTTTTAGCCCTATTGTAACGAGGAGTAAAATTGTACAAATATGAGGGGAGTAATGATATTTTTTGGATGAACTTGCAGCATAAGTTCTTATCTGAAAGGAGATGGGTATGATCCCAACTAAAGCCTCTTTGTTAGGCTTGTTTTTCCCCTACTGATTATTTTTTTAGAGTGTCTGTATATACGCACTATACATCAAGGGTTTCTGCCCTTTATTATCATATACAGGTTTTTTGTCCAAATTCTGCTACATATTGCACTACAAGTAGTGTTTTTGGCCAGATTTTGCTATACACACTAGGCCTATGTTTGAGAGCTTTTGTCTAAATCGAATTCTTTGGTTCTACCGTTGAACAAAGTTAAATAAATCTAAGCTCTCTCCTTATTTAACACTTCCTCTGTCTAGGGAAAGACTATTACTGTCTTAAGTAGAATGATTGCAATTGAAAGTGTTTAAACCCATTGCTTAGACAGAAACACTATGATATATGTGGTGAGAATAGTAAAATTTGGACCAAAACACTAGGCCTATTGTGCATAAACTCAGCCTAATTTTTCCTCCCTTGACTTACACTTACACTGTAAGTTACAGGCATTTGAAGAGCAAGAAAGGCATATTATTGAGGGATCGCAACGAGCAGGCCGAGAGGCATATTATTGTAATTGAAGATGGGTTAAAGAGGAGGGTAACAATATTAGGGTGTTGTATGTAGATCTATTCAGCTTACTCCTCAGCAATTAGATTTACTCACCCCCATAATGCTGGTGTTTTTTTTCCCCTGATTCCTTAGTCTACTCTTACCTGTGCTTGCTATGAAATAAAAGCATGGACCTTTTTACTCTAGATCTACGTTTCTTAATACAGTTAGAATAAAAATATTTAAGGAGGTAAAAGTCTAGATCTAGATCTTAGCCTACCACAGAGTCCCTAAACTAGATCTAACTACTCTAAAGGTTACTTACTGTGAAGAGACTGGTTGGGTCTACTTTCCAATTCCCAACAACATAGAATCTAGATCAAGAATGCAGTAAATTTTAGAAAAAGAAATAAATTGTATTTGCGGAGCTCTGCTTTTCAAGCTGAAAGATTATAATATCAAAATAGACTACATACTTGCCGGTTCATGTCAACAGGCTGCGGTCTTATCTTGAACACACAATGTTATCATTTTGAATCATGGGTAGTTTACCTGCGCCATCTTGTTTCTAACATTCCCATGATTCACTTTTCTAAAAACTTGTACGGGGACTAATATTATTGTTAGAAAACAAAACAAGCAAATAATCACCCACATGCAACAGAACAATAATCACTGCAATCTAGCACTTTCAGAAATAAACATACCGTTATAAAAATATAAATAAAGAGGAAATGGGAACATAGGACATATAAAACTAGGGGAAAGAGATAGAGATAGAGAGAGAGAGAGAGAGAGAGAGAGAGAGAGAGAGATTCTTTACTACAAAGAACAGTATTATTAAATTTTTACTCAAGCTGGGTCGTTGCACAGACTTAAAAACAGGCGTTGATCTGTGGGTCGTAAGTACAACGTCACAGTATCTTACAAGGCTCTTTATTTTATATCTTATCTCTTAGTCGTAAGCTTACCACAACGCTATCGGCTTTCGACGCAAAAGGTCCGGATTCGAGCCCTGGCGATTGCGCTCCCTACTGGTTGGGTCGGTGTCAGCATATTGTGACTGGCTGAGACAGGAGTCATGGCATTTCCGCCCTGTCTCGTGTGTGGCAGCACATAAAATTGTCAGACGTTAGTCTTGGGGCCCGTCCACAATATAGCCTGTATTGTGCTGATGTTGGACGTTAAACCAACTCAACAACATCACCACAACGCTGTACTTGCGGGCCTATAATGATGTGCGTTTTGCACGCGGAAAACTGCATTTCGGTTGCGCTCTGATCGCTGCATTTTTCCCATTCATTGGATCGGCGTCAGAGGCTTAAATAAAAATGTGAACGGTCAAGTTCCTTGTACCTCGTCTTTGGATCCTATAGCCGTATGAGGCTTAACTGAGACAAAGGCTAAATTAAAGGAGGAGGATGAATGACTGAATTTAAAAAAAAGGCGAAATTAAACTAGAAGGGAGCTACATACACCCCCATAAACTGTGCGATTTTCGTGGCGTGTCCATAGATTACGCTGTAGAAGATAATATTTATCTAGGCCCTAATTTTCTATCTGTGTATATTCTATATCTGTATATCTGTCTATATTCTATATCTATCTATTTATCTATCTATCTATCTATCTATCTATCTATCTATCTATCTATCTATCTATCTAACTATCTATCTATATCTATCTATCTATCTATCTATCTATCTATCTATCTATCTATCTCTCTATCTTTACAATTACTCGCGAACTCTGGTGAAGCCTGTTCTCGTAAAAAAAGAGTCCGTGCATTCTTATTCTTTTAATATCAGTCTCATTCAAATCTAAAATTAAACATAATGTCACACTACACCGCATAATTAATTATCGTTATGATTGCATGTACTGCAACGCCAAACCGTGAAAATTAAATTTGACAGGCCCAAAGCCATCTTGGAGATTTACATTGTTGTGTGCAAACATAGTGAGATCAAACCCAATATGATTAGAGGAGGCCGTTGAAAAGGAGGTGGTAAAAAAAAAAGGCGACAAGGGTTAAAGTACAAGTTCATGTATTAATATCGAAATGTGAAATGACCATACAAATAACAAGAAGCGGTCGCCGTGTAAGATCTTCAGAGGAACCCTCCTTCCTCTCTTTCCCTCGCTACTTTAGTGTAACGTCTCCTAGGTTCCCCTGGGGATCTTATATGGCTACCACCCCTTGTTATTACAAATTTTGTACAATAATTTCACATTACTAGCTTATATTAATACCCTTGTCCATCCAATGCCGCTTCTTTTTTCCTCTTCTGTACACAGGTTTAATGTCTCCTATGTTCCCCTGAAGATTCTGTATAACGATCGCCACTTGTTATTTGAATGTTACACTTTAACCTGTTATCAGACATTCATATACATATAAACAAGAGGGCGAACTGGCCCACATGGTGGAGCGTTGGTCTCCCAATCGGGAGGTCCTCAGTTGGAAACCCACGATTTATCAAGTATTTATTAATTTGTCCAATATTTTCCTCTACTGGTTGGATCGTTTTTCCCATTCATTGGATCGGCGTCAGAAGCTAAAACTGTGAACAATCAAGTTCCAGGTAACTCGTCCGTGGGTCCCATAGCCGTATGAAACGTAACTTAACTAGGAAAGAGTTACAGCCACCACCATAAAATGTGCGGTTTGTGTGGCGGGTGTTATTTATCAAGGCCCTAATTATCTCTCTGTATATTATCTATATCTGCAGGCCTATATATGTCTATATTCTATATCTATCTATTTATCTATCTATTTTTGTATTGTCCTACCTTGAGATTATGGCCATTTCCTGCACTATTTATCTATCTATCTTTACCATTTGTCATGAACTCTGGTGTAGTCCGTTCTCGTAAAAATGACCAGAGTCCAAACGTTTTTTATTCTATTAATATCAGTCTTCATTCATGTCTTAAGTTAAACATAATGCCACATTACACTGTATGCCTATAATTATCATTAGGATCGCATTCACTGCAATACCCAAGCATAACGTTGACAAGTCCAGACCAAATTCGTAGATTTACATTGTCGAATGCAAACCTAGTGATATCAAACCCAATATGATTAGAGATGACCGTTGGAGCTGGAGAACTTTGAAGAAGTTCAGTAATTTTGCAGTGCTCTCGGCTGACAAGCAGCCCGTACGGGGTTCCAACCTCATTTGGTGTCCTCATCTCCGCACATGGTTCTTCGGAAAACGTGAAGCTAGGGAACATTGATAACTAGCCATTCATAATTGTTTCATGAACGGATTTTACAGTCATTAACAATACAATCATGTGGTTAATTCCCATTTTCCGTATCATTACATGTACTTTCGTCTACACATTATCGCCTTTTTTGTCTTTCTTCCTCTCCGCAGGGATATAACGTCTCCTGGGTTTTTCCAAAAACACGCCCAGTCGGCTATGATCGGTGTCAGTATAATGTGACTGCTGAGACAAAAGTCCACGTATCCCAGAACAGTCTCTGTGTGGTAGCAGTCGCAAGTAAAATCGTCAAACATTAGTCTTGGTGCCCGTCCATAATATAGACTTTACAGTGATTACTCTGGACGCTAAACGTCAAAACTCTAAAGAACTATGTCTCTGTTTATTTTAATGGTGACTATGAACAAATAATCAAGCAAGGTGAATAAGGAAGTTATAGTAGTTAAGTTCGTTTGACATCCAACATTAGCATTATAATTATAGGCTATATTGTGGACGGGTCCCAAGACTGACGTCTAACAATTTTAAGGGCTGCCACACACGAGACAGGGTGGGGATACCATAACTCATGTATCAGCCGGTTACATTGAGACAGGAGTCATGGTATCCCCGCCCTGTCTCGTGTGTGGCAGCATATAAAAAAACAAGGAAGCTGTTAAGGAAGAGGATAAAATGGGAGAAGAAGAGACAGAAGGACGACTGGCTGAGAAGAAAAGGGTGAACGGGAGAGGGGGAGTTAAAAGGGTAGATAGGAGCAGAACGAGGACGCAAGATGGGAGAAAGGAAGAAAAGAGGACGAGAGAGATAAGAGACAAGAGTGAAAGGGTGAGTGATGAGAGCGAGAGAGTTAAAGAGAGCAAGAAAGAGAGAGAGAGGGGGGGGGGAGAGAGAGAGAGAGAGAGAGAGAGAGAGAGAGAGAGAGAGAGAGAGAGAGATAAAAGAGTCGGCGAGTCGTTGTTATTGTTGATGTCTGTATTGTTTTGTTTTCCTAGTATTAATATTAATTTATTATCCTACTTATCGTTTCTATTCAAACACGCCCCACCCTTGCTCAGCTCTGTTAGTTAAATTAAAAACAACAACAACAACCCAAAACAACAGCAACAACAACAATAAAAAAAACCCAACAAAAAACAATAAAAATACCCCCATATAATAAAAAAAACAACAACAAACAAACAAAAAACAAAAAACGAACCTGAACAAAACAACAGATAAAAACCCAGAAAACAGTAAAACCAAATGCTATCAACAAAATACCACCACCACTAAACAAGTTGCACCAACAACACTAAAATCAACAAATAAAAAAAAAAAGCGCGCGTATTCCGGGAAGTTTGCAAGATGAACAATGTCCACTTATCCACACTGCACGAATATAAGATTATTAGTTAAGCAACAAACAAGAAAAGAGACAACTATATTGAAAGTTTAAAAAATGTTCAATAGGCCTACAGTTCATGAAGTTTTTTTTTTTTTAAGTAAAAGAACCTGAGTTTAATTAAACTCTTGGACCTGCGACATTTTGCTGCGCAAAGTTATACAGGTGAGATACGCTTGGTAGGCCTAGTCTTATTAAGTGTTAATGACCTGAAAGGCCAAAGAACTTATAACGGGATCTATAAATTTATCATTATTTAGGCCAACTAACAACAAAATTAATCAACAGATAATAGCCTAATGCCTTTGGCGAGCATGCCGATTGAACAGTCTTGGGTCTTGTGAGGTCTACCAGTAGGCATGTCCCTCGAGAAGGCTTTGATGTGGCTGAGACCACTCGAGGCCAGTCGAGGGTTTTGGTTCGGCACTCGACAGGACACTGACCTACTGACAAACTTTACTTTCTGTCATTCTTTGCGTTCATCATGGCGGATCACCATAGGCATGGATACACAGCAGCAGACGATGAACCCTTCCCACCCCCACCGAGAAATATAAGGTAAACTTTCTTTGGAATATGGACTCGAGAATAGATTAAGAATGTCTGTTTAAAGTTATTTAAACTTCTGTCGTATCAGCATTTCTCCATCTTTTAGGGTGTGTGAAAGTTACCGTTCTAGATCTAGATCTAGAGTCTAGACTAGGAGTTTTCCCATGTTTAGACTACTTTGAAAGTTTTTAAAAGCTGTTCCAACTTAAACCCACACCAAGAACTGATACATAGGCATAAGCTTACTATATTAGGATTTTTATAATTTGTTGTGTTCCTCTTCAAATTCGAACATCTAGATTTACAACTAAATGTAAGTATGAACCAAAAACAAAACATTTTAATTGCACTGATCCCAAGGGTCTCAGATAAGGTTGGCATTTCTGTTTTAGTTCGATGTATGCCTTTAAACACTTTTTTTGCCTCTCAGGTTAGCTCATGTGTCATTGAAGTTGTGTCCCTCTAATAATATTGATCCATTTTCTTGTGTTATTCATACTATTATTCATTCAAAATGGCCACTGCTGTCATATTATTGGGAAACTAACCAGTCTTGTAGTTCCAGAATCCAGATCTAGGTCTAGATTTAATCTAGGTTTTAACTGACCTACCCATTTGAAAATTCATTTCTGACTTTAGAGACTATTCAGGTAGCTGGTAGATAGAAGAATCGATCTAGTTTTGTGAATTATCTTAATAATAGTCTCTAGAGCCTTCAAAACCAACGCATACATTTTCTAGCTTAGGTATTCTAAATACAATTTTTATTACACAAATCATTGTGATTGAAATAGTCTCTTCTTGTTTTTCCTCAGACGGCAAACCTCCGCCGACATGGGGAGGGAAAAGACAAGTTTTTGTATTGTCAAATACATCTTTTTTGTGTTCAATATTTTCCTATGGGTAAGTGTTGCTTTCAAAAGGGGCTACATTTCTTACAGCGTGTTCTCTTTTTTGTGTTAACAATACCTTTTTATCAATTAACAACAAAATGAAAAGATTGTTTATTGATCGTTGACTTTTATATTTAACATATAAAAGTGGACTGTACCGTTATAGTTTAAATACTTTGGCATTGCAGCTTCTTAGACATTTTTGTGCTGAGAGGTCCCTGGTTAAAGGTTTAATTTTTTATTCAACAGCATTGAATTTCACACTGATCAAAAGCCCAAAATGGTAAATTATTCATAAACATTAAAATAAGTGGCTACATTGATGTGTTCGCTTAAAAAAATGTGAACCGATGCTATGACAATGTGGTCATGTTCAGTGCAGACAAAAAAAAAGGGCCCAAATTATGATTCTAAAATATGAGAAGCAATTTTAACATACAGTGTGATTTTGTTGTTGTTGAATTTTTCTTTTTGAAACATTTTTAGGTTTTAACTTAGAATTATTTTTTAACAAAAAATGAAATTGGATTTAAAATCTCAAGTCCAATGTAAGTTGTATCTAAGAACATGAATTATAAACAGACCTGTTGTTTATATGTGTAATTTTTGTTAGTTTTTTTCTTGTTTATTTGACTGGATGAGATAATTGAACATACAAAAGAAACCAATCCTTTAGTGGCGAAATTATTTAAAAGATTTGTATACTATAAGACTATTATTTTATACTCTTGCTTTCGGCCCTTTTTTTTTTTTTAATTTAAATTTAAAATTATAGGCCTGATTAAAATATTAATAATCATTTTAATGTTAATTTTCTAGTATTGTGTGAATCTGATTATTAAAAAAGACAAATTAATGTCATATTAATATTATCCTAGCTTCCTTATTCAACTTTAGTATTTTTTGTATTTTACAAAGAATTATAATTAGAAAACTTTGGAGGGAATCATATTATTGTCAGGATCAAGAAACAGACTTAATCACGTGAAACTTTTACTCAGTGAAAGAAAGAATAAATCACTAAGATTTACCCAAATTTATTAATATAGGTCTAGATGTACAAAAATTTAGCAATTTTGTACTGACACCAACAATTTTATCCCTTCTCCTTCACCAGCTTGTTGGATGTGCCGTGCTTGCGGTTTCCATCTGGGTATGGGCGTCACGAGGCACTAGTCTAGCAGTGATCCCGACCTACTCTTTCATGAGCTCAACATCCCTAGGCATCATCGCTGGAATCCTGATCCTCGGTATCGGTTTCATGGGCTGCCTCGGGGCATTCTTCGAGAACCAGTGCTTGCTTATTGGGGTCAGTAGAGATAGTTAAAACATCTTTTATGTTTTGAATCTTCATTTTTGTGTGTGTGTTGTAAAAAAAAAACAACAAAAGATTTTAAGAAATTGTCAATTTTGAACCATAGATATGATAAATGTTATATGTAAAATACTATTATTCTAATTTTAAAAAAAAAACAGCAACAATAAACAAACAGGAAGTAAGGAGAGAAAGGGATACAAAAATTTAAATATTGAAATCCTGTATTTATCAATCGGGAGATCCCTGTTTTGAAACCCACAGACGGACAAAAATTTATGTCTGATTTTTGTCCCCTACTAGTTGAGCTGGTGCTACTGTCAGTGTAATGTGATTGGCTGTGGTTAGAGTCCTGGTACCCCCGCACTGTCTTTGTGTGGCTGCCATTAGTTTTCAGATTCATCAACGCTATTATAGCTTTGGTGCTGAAGCTGGGCGTTGAGCACTCAACTCTCTCACTGTAACATAATGGACATTTTTGTAGGATTTAAAAATTGTAATAAATAAATAAATAATTTTTGTTTCTTTTCGGCCTTTTAGGTTTCAGTCTTGTGTCATATAGGCCTACATCATTTATTTGCACCTACATAATGAGTTTTCTGTCCCATTTTTGTTTGGAAAGCTATACATTCAAGTTACTTTTGATCTAGGTTTATTATCAATATTTATTGTAGCTTTCATCTACCTCTTACATTGCAGTATTTCGTGCTGGTGCTCTTTGTGTTTGCCCTGGAGGTTACCGCAGGGACCCTAGGATTTGTGTATAAAGCTAATGTGAGTGTAAGATAATTATATTGTTATAGGATTCTTCAAGAAATCTAGAGAGCCTAAAACTTATCAACCAAAGTATTTGAAAATTAGCTGTAAAATTCATTACAATCTGTTAGTTTTCAATTAAAATTCAGAGAAATGTATTTACACAATGATCTGTATAGAAGTTACAAGTACAAAACAACAATTTCAAAATTTCCTTTTATCTATGTGTATATGTTTTGCTAATCATAAATATGAAGCTTTAAAAATAATTTAAAAGCTGGACTCATCATGTACAATTCTAAAATATGTCTGTAAAGAGATTAAAAAACCCAACCAAAAACATTTATTATCATTTGCTCTATTGAAAGATCTGAAACTAAAGATGTAATGCTTGGTGATTCTTCTTATCAAAAACTTTATGTAATGATTTTTTAGAAACCTATTAGATAAATACTGTCACCTCTTTAAAAAAAAAGTCTCACTGATTGTTTTTTTCCCTTAACACTTCCACTGCCATTTAGGCTTTCCATTTTATTTATTATGTTCTTTTTTTTCAAATATAAACTTATTCTTATAAATCTTATAACATGAACTCTTTGCCTCTACCCCACGTGTTTCCAGGCAAGAGAAATAGTGCGAGAAGAGCTTTCCGGAGGCATCCGCCACGACTACCTGACAGTTGTGCAGCTGCAGAAGCAAAATAGAACCGGAGCATACTATGATGCTGATGCCAAGGGGTGGTCCACATCTCTAGACTCCATGCAGAGAGATGTGAGTTCGAAGTGGTAGATTTCTGTCCTGGTTTATAGAAAAAAGAGGACAGAATTCCAAACCACTGATAATTTTTTTGTTTTGTTTTTGCTTTGTTTTCCCAAAAGACTTAATGGATAGATCTAGATATCGGAAATGCACATAATTGGAATGTACCACCAAGCTCTTTAAATTTAGACTGTCACTGATATGTTATCCATTTTAAAAACATGACACACAAGTTTATGGTCATATTAATGGAAAAATCATATCTCCATTTACTAGGTTCGCAATTATTTTGCTTATTACAGTGGTACCAAGTTTGTGTAAATGTATGGATAAAAAAAAAAAAAAGAAAAAAAATTTGTCAGGTCAGAGCTCAGTAAAAGTCTCTAAAAGGGTTATTTATTGTCATACATTATTCTACATTAGTGCAGTAAAAAAAAAAAATGACCCAGTTGCCATCACTGTAAGTAATAAAGCTCTTAGTATACTTCTTGTTGTAATTGTACTTGTTGGATATACAAGTACCTACCTAACTTACCCTTGCTCTTGTAACTTTCACTTTGAGGAAAGATATTTCTGTATTTTACATTGTCTCTTTTTCTTCAATAGATAAAAAATCTCCATGTGCTTTGAAGTGAAAGAATAATGATTAGGTGGGTAGAAAATGCACTACGGAAAAAGGCACTACAGAATTGGCTTGTAGGAATCCCTTGACTTGAACTTTTCACCTCCCTGATAGAACCAACAACTACAGAATTACTTGATAATGAGTATTGTTGACCTACATGTTTCATTACCACATGACTCTTTTTTTCCCCTGTAGCTTCAATGCTGCGGAGCAGATAACTTCACAGACTGGTATGACGTGAAAGCGTGGCCAGGAGAGAGAAAAGTGCCAGAGTCCTGCTGTCTGAAGCCGAAGCCAGGCTGTGGTGATGCCGGAAACATTGCACAGTGGCACCAAAGGGTGAGTGCTTTGTTAACAGTTTGTGTGCATTGTATGCACATCATTGCATTGATCTACACCCCTTCCAGTTTGTAGCAATGAATATAAGAGTTTAAAATCTCTTAAAAGTTTAAAAGAAAATACCACAAAATAGTGCGCACTGATGATGCCTTGCATTGTACAATATGGAAAGGTTAAGGTCCTCTTTGAACTGGTTGAGTAAATATTTTTCTGTGGTTCGACCCCTAATTGAATCCTTGCTAAATTCCTGGTTTGATCTTCGATTGATCCACCTTGTGCCCTACTGGTAGACTTGATGTCATTATAATGAGACCAACAAAGACAAAAGTTATGGTATCCCCCCTTGTCTCTTTAAGGCAGCACATAAAATTGTCAAATATTAGTTTTGGGACCCACCCAAATGTAAAGATGCAGTTTTAGAAGGCTAAGAAATAGCATTTGTAATGTATTCCAGATTCAATTCTGTAGTGATTTTTTTACCCACCTAATAATTATTATTTTACTTCAAAGCACACCATAGAGATTCTTAATCTATTGAAGAAAAAACACAGACATTGTATGACACAGAAATATCTTTCCTCTAAGTGAAATTCAATGCCCTTCTTTTGAATGATGTGTAACAACATTAATAGCTTTAATGCTTTCTTTTCCGTTTGCCAGGGCTGCATAGATGAGATGGACTATTGGCTTACAAGACACATGTACATTATGGGAGTTACAGGGGTAACTGTTGCCTCCATTCAAGTAAGTTTTAATAACAATGTTTGCCATGTTTCATCGACTTGACTTTGTAGTCTCAGTCACATTTTCACAAAAGAATTTTGATTGTTTAAGTGGACTGTCATTTTGTCGTTGTAATTAAAGTTAATTCAAGACTATGCTACTGAATGATTGATCTCCATAAACTTATAGTACATACAGGATGAGCCTAGTTTAATATTTTAAGTCTTGCACACTGCTCATTAAATCTGACATCTTAAAGCTATTAAATGTCAGTAGATTTCAACAGGATAAATTTTATACGACATTGCATTTTTTTCAAACATGTGTGATTTTGAAATAGAATGATTGAGATAAAACCAGATTTTTTAATTTTTAATTTTTTATTTATAAACTTACACGTAAATAGTAATAATGCCATAAAATCTATTCACTGACCTAATTTTGCATACTTCTTATTTTACATTTTCAGATTTTAGCCATGGTTGCAGCGATAGCACAGTTCTGTTACATTCGAAGTAAAAGGTTCCCATTATGAGTGGATGGAAATCCAAGCATTTCCCTCCGTCAAATCTGAAGCTCTCATCAGCATTAAATTCATCACAACTGAATCCAAGCTGGAACCCTTCCATGGGTACAAAAACAATGGGAGTGATATTCTTTCAGAAATTCTCCCTAATGCATATTTTTTTTTTTTTTTTTAATCTATGGACGAAACTGGCTTGAATTTTTGTTGGATGCTGTGAACTGAATCACTCTTAAATTTTATCTCGATGAGCTACAGCAGAAGTGAACTTCTACATTGGAGATCTAGTCCAGCAAAAAGCGTACTTTATTGTAGCCTCTATCGACACAACAGACTGAATTAAAGTTAAGGGCAATGTCTTGAGCCTTTTGGATAAGATGGCTTCTGGCAATATTGGATGAATGAAAGCAGCTGCGATCTTAGTGCAACAAATCAAGGAAAGGTTTTCAGTGCAATGATTTGCTGCATGTCCATTGAGCAAACTGTTTTATATTGTAAGTAGGCCTATAGGCGTTAGATTTTGTTTTAGTTTCCATGGAATCTTGACTTGAACTTTTCACCTCCCTGATAGAACCAACAATTACTTGATTTATAATGAGTATTGTAGCAATTTTCTGTTGACACCTACATGTTTAATTACAACATGACTCTTTTTTTCCCCTGTAGCTTCAATGCTGCGGAGCAGATAACTTCACAGACTGGTATGATGTGAAAGCGTGGCCAGGAGAGAGAAAAGTACCAGAGTCCTGCTGTCTGAAGCCGAAGCCAGGCTGTGGTGATGCTGGAAACATTGCACAGTGGCACCAAAGGGTGAGTGCTTTGTTAACAGTTTGTGTGCATTGTATGCACATCATTGCATTGATCTACACCCCTTCCAGTTTGTAGCAATTAATATCAAAGTCTAGATATTTTAAAAGTTTAAACAAAAATACCTCAAAATAGTGCGCATTGAAGATGCCTTCAGTTGTACAATATGAAATGGTTATGGTTTTTTTTGAACTGATTGAGTCAATATTTTTCATCCCTGATTGATCTACCTGGTGCCTTACTGGTTGACTTGGTGTCATTATAATGAGATAGACAAAGACAGAAGTTCTGGTATGCCATCTTGTGTCTTAAAGGTAGCACATAAAATTGTCAAATTTTAGTCTTGGGACCCATACACAATGTAAACATGCAGTTTTAGAAGGCTAAGAAATAGCATTTGTAATGGATTCCAGATTAAATTCTTTGATGTCTTTTTTTTACCCACTTAATAATTATTCTTTCACTTCAAAGCACACCATAGAGATTCTTAATCTATTGAAGAAAAAAAACATTGTATGCCTCTATGTTGGCATTAGTTAAAACTAATCCAAATGTCATTTGCCTTAGGTTGGTAAAGATTTAGAGAGTCTGGACTGTAACGCATTGTACTATAAGTTGATCTATTCATTTCCTCACCCTTTTTAGGTGCGTAACTTTTTGGGTAGCGGATTGACTAGATGTATGTACATTATCTTGTTTGTTTGCATAACGATTGTATTTCAAGCCTAAGAATTTGATTGTGAGTTTTGCTTACTGAACACAGCCCTTCTCGAAACCTCCGGCTAGTTCTAGAATAGTAATCACCTCGTCACCTCTTGTTTACCTTTGTTCTGATTGGTTGTTAATTGCTAAAGAGATGTACCGAGAATATTCTCTTATGATTTACGTAATTTTTGTTCTGGATGATTCGACGAAATTTTGTATAAATAAGAATCTTAATTAGATTTAAGGGAGAGTCAAGAGTCAACATTTATAGAGTCAACATTGTTTCCAGAGTCTAGTAATTGTACTATTGAGCCGTCCTACAAACATTGTAGAGTATAGCCCTTTTGTTGGATTAAACAGTTTGAAATTGTTACTTGCGGACTTCGGATTTATTTTCTACGGACGAGTCGTGTGATTGGCTGTGAATATTTTTAATACCCCTAGACAAACAGAGCCTAACAGATTACCACCTCACCAGCAAATCTGTTACACTGGGGGCTCGTCCGGGATCGAATCTACAAGTTCGGCGCATCGAAGAATAGATCTAGAGATCTAGATTAGTCCAGCGTAGAGCTAGGTCTAGATTACCAACCTTCGTCGGCTAATATCTGGTACACGCGTTGCGCCTGCCTAATTTATCAGATCTAAAGTTAGATCTAGAGTCAGTGTGTTCTGCGTAAACTGTGTCGTGTGCTTTTGCGCCAGTATTCGAAGTGTCTCTTTCTTTATATAGCAGTAATAGCACCCTCAGCTGTTAAAGCTCCATAATGTCGTCCATTCAAGAAATCAAAGAGCTTGCTGAGGAACTGCAGTTACGAGGAGATGAAAAGAAAAAATTTATTATTGAGGAAATGGATAAATTGCGCAAACTCCAAGCTGAGAAGGAAAAGGAAGAGCGAGAAGCTAAACTTCAAGCTGAAAGGGAAGAGCGAGAAGCTAAACTTCTAAGGGAAGAGCGAGAAGCTAAACTTCAAGCTGAGAAAGAACTAAAGATGGAGGAAATGAGGACACAGTTAGAATTGGCA